>PVJC01019580.1:0-30031 GCA_004026665.1 Murina feae
CTAGTTGAACTGAGTAATGTATACTGTTTCTATTATAAATACAATTTCTTCTCTTTATTGCCTATAAATTAATAAGCTCATCTTGAATTCTCCATCTTAAGTAGAAATCATTTCTTCCATTATTTTTATCTATCTTAGCTGTCCAGTCGTTCTAGCATGTAATTTCAATACCCTAATTATTTAATCTAGAAATTTTGTTCCTTGTATCATCAAAGCACTATTCTGCTGGACTAAATATTGAATACATCACATGCTATTTCTTCCAATTGTTATTAGACATATTCACACAAATATATTGGTGTTTGTTGAATATTTCCAATTATTGCTGGTTTTTCAGAGTTTCATTAGTTTTGGTAATGGCATAAGTGCTTTTCTTATGTGCATAGGAAGTCTGCTCACTTTCATTGTTTCTAATTTTTAAACATTAAGCATATGGCCTTTTTGAAGATATTCTACTTCTATTTTTATTCATACTTCTAGGTTTTATTAAGTTCTACTTTAATATTTTTGTTTCTGTTATGATCCCAATATATAATCATTCTAAATGATCTAAGAAGTAGGTAGCAAAAGATTTTATTCAAGTATACAAAATGAATATTTTATTAAAATGTAAAATAAAATAAATATGAAAACACAAAATCAAGACTATTTATGCTTCTCAAAATGCTTTTTTCTAAATATTCAGACCTATTAAAATTAAAATGCAAAGTACAAATTATAAGAAAACATATAAATATCTTGGCTCAAAATTATGTAAATGAAATATTTTTAAAATTTAGTTTATAAATCAAGTTAAATCTTATGAAATATATCTACCAAAGGAAAACTATTTATAAAACTAGAATATAATCACCGTGTTAAAGAATCAATATCATGCTTTAAACATATTATGTCTGCACCAACATATATACAAATTTGAGAGCAATATGAATTATTTACCATTACAAAGTATTGCTTTATCTCCATTGGCAAGGGTTAAATGCTGCATTAACTTGTACTTTTAGAAGTATGAAACGGACCCAAAGAGGAGCTAGAAAATGGATGACAGGCAGTCCTGGGACATGAAATTTCATTAACCATTCTATTATACACATGCTATCTGGAAAGCTTTGACAAGCTGATGGATTTGTGTTTTTTCTCTTTCCCAATTCTTTCCCCTTCCCAAGTCCCACATGCCCTCTGGATGCAAGACCACTTTTGGGGTCCGCAGCGGAATGACCTGCAAACCTTAACAGCTTATGACACAGCAACGTTTCGCTTCGGGTTCCCGGGGCCTGAGTGGTATCAGTTGCAGGGAGGTAGTTTGGAAGTGCAGGGTGAGCTGTGGCAGGGCTCACAATGGATCCTGACTGGAAGAGGGGGCCAGGTGTCATTTAAGGATTTAAACCACGTAGAGGATTTATTGTGTATTTATGATATGAGAGCTCCTGACGGACAGGGCAGAGTGCACGTTAGTTCTCTCCCAGGTTTCTGAGCAGGACTTCCCAGAGCACTGAAATGGGAAGCTGAAACTCTGCTGCCATCATCTCCACTTAGCCAATCAGGAAAATGGGCCAGACAGAGCGAAAGCACTGTGCCCAAGACCAGGCCTAACAGGGATGGACCTGAGATGTGAATCCAGCCGGCCTGGCTCCTCCATGCTCACACTCCCTCCAAAAACAGGTGTTCACATCCCAGGCCAATACAAAGCCAGAGTGCCCTGGAGCGATCCAATAGTCTGCTTTAACCATTAAAACTCAGGAAATTCTGAAAACACATATTCCACAACACAGTGTGCTTCCACCCTTTGGAGGTGGATATGACACCAACTCTTCACTCTGAACATTAGTAATTAATGGAAAGGATTACGTGGCTGTCCTGTCTTTCCCAACTGGAACTGTATTTCAAGATACACAAATAGCCCCAGTCAACGGGGGAAAAAAGTGAAAACAAAACAAAACAAGCAAGTACTCTTTCTTGTAATCAAATATGTTTGCAAATCCCTAGTCAAAAGGAGAGATTATGGCTCAAAACTCAAAGACACATTTTTTTTTTATTTTCCCTTCTTTTCTCTCTTGATTTCTTCTTTCAAAAAAATATATTTTTAGGTTTCCCATTCCAAAATATGTCTTTTGCAGAAGCTGCATGATATAGTAGCAGAGAATTCACTCTAGAGGGAGTCACTTACCCATTTTCCTCAGACCAAAAGTGAGCAAGTTGCAAGAATAAATTGATTTGTGCTGATATTATCTCCAAACCCTGCCAAAATATTTCTTGCTATCCTATTAACATTTAGAATCCAGTCCATAATTCAGAGTGATATATTCTAGCTACATTCATATAAATTTTGGAGTTGACATAGTCATTAAAATTCTGTAAGATTTTTAAAAGGTGGCTTTATATTAATTTGCTAATGAAACACACGGTGACCGGGAACTTGTTATACACAAAGAACGTTCGAAAGGAGAAGAATCTGTAGAGTAGATTCTTTTCTATGACTTTGTTCAAGTTCTCAGAACTTAATAGATAATATTATTCTAATTCCAAGAAAATTCCCAAGAGAGAGACACGGTGAGATATTTGGTAAAGTATTATCACAGAAGATCAGCCTGACTTTAAAATGTGGAAAATGTCTACTGGATGATAAATAAGAATCATCAAGATAAGATCCCAGATGTCAACCTGTGTTATTGAACACAGGTACTAAACGCTGGACAAGAGGTCATCCTAAAGAAAGGTTGAAATAAAATTAGCCTATCTTTGCTCCAACTTGATCTATGTGAGTGGGCATCTACTTCTGCATAATTTAATCCTTAACTTATTGACCCCACTTGATGTGACATCCACCGTCCAGAATTCCTATTTGGCTGACTTTGGCTTGGTATTTGGGAACCATACATTTATTACATTCTCCTTCATCCTTGATACAGGATTCTCTCCAACATGCCAACCTTCTACCATCATCCATGGCTCCTCCTCCTCCAGTCCAGGCTTAGATCCTAAAATAACCTCTTGAGGGCCATACCAGAATGAGCTTTCACTTAGTAGCTACCTGCATTGTGAGCGTTCACCTTCTTCCCCTCCAAAGATATTACATGGGATTCCTCTAGGAACAAAATAATAACTCAAATATAAAATGATAATTTCTATGAGAACTAACTAAACATGGATTTACATTTCCACTAGGTTATAAATGATTAATAATAGTTCTTTTTGTTGGTCAGATTCTGAAGAAAGTAAGTAAAACAGGGGAATAGAAGAGTGAGGGAAAGAAGCAACAGGAAGGGTCCATAACAAGAAATCTGAGGAAAGCAGATAAAATGTTGGAAAACAAACATCTGTCTATAATCTTGCCTTATAGTTCAATCATCTGCTTCTAAGGTCTCTTAGAGTTTGAGAATTTATTTCTAATAACTACCTAAAGGTAATGGTTAAATATTAACAGAGGTAGGGCATTATATTCCTGGAGAATGTGTCTCTTGGTGAATGTATCTCAGTGGAATTTGCCTCCTGTGAGAAGAGCCTGGAGAGTGAGTCGGGGAGATAAGGCAATGGCTTGGGATGAGGCTACAGAGATTTCCAGGAACAGTTCCTTCTTCACTTGCCCAGGGACTGAGAAGTATGTGCAACAGAAAATAAGGTAAATCACTTGGGTATTTCTATCTACATTTATATAGAGACTAGAGGCCCTATGCACAAAAGTTTGTGCAAGAGTAGGCCTTCCTTTCCCCAGCTACTGGCACCAGCTTCTGTCCAGCACCTAAGACCTGGGCTTCCCTCCTCTAGTTGCTGGCAGGCACCAGGGACCCGGGCTGGCTTCCTTCCATCCTGGCTTCGTCAGGAAGGACTTCCTGCATGCCTCCTACCAGGGATAGAGCCCATAATCTGGGCTTGTGCCTGACCAGGAATTGAACCAGCAACCTTTGGTGCAAGGGACAATGCCCAACCAACTGAGCCACACTGGCCACTGTGAGAAACAGATTTAAGTAGAGAAGGTTTTGTCAGAAGTCTCTAAGCTGCAATTTATTATATCTTAGTTATTTTCTTCTTATCCACATGCTCTCCTTTTTCTCTATATACCTTTCTAACCAGTATTTTCTACTACCCTAGATTTACTATCAATTTACAATTTAACCTAGAGATGACAATAGTCATTATTACGTTTGGACTAGAAAGTATCAGGAAGGAAGCAGAGAAGTTAGAAGATGAGAAGAAGGTACTAACCTATTTGTTTACCAAGTATATTTCAGATATTTTCTGGTGGTTTCTGGGCACATTCATACACTTTATGCTCATATTTTGGTCTCCATTTGGGAGTTGAGAAAACTGAAACTTGGAGAAAACATGACTTATCCAAAGTCACAAATATAGTGAAGGCAGCCCAGCTAGTGTGGCTCATGTGAAACCATGAACCAAGAGATCACTAGTTTGATTCCTGATCTGGGCACATGCACAGGTTATGAGCTCAATCTCCAGCAGGGTGTGTGCAGCTGATCGGTGTTGATGTGTCTCTTTCATCGATGATTTTTCCTTCTCTCTTCCTCTCTCTCTAAAATCAATCCTATCTAATAAAAGAGAAACATGCAAATTAACCATCACTCCACTGTATCCACAAGCCACGTCCACTGGCCAATCAACATCAAGTATGCAAATTAACCCAACCAAGATGGCCACAGCCATGGAGCTGGAGGGAGCAGGAGGCTTGGATTGCCCCCGGCAATGGAGGAAGCCAAACTTCCTGCCTGCCCTGGCCTCCGCTCAAGGCTACAAAGTTTCAATTATAGAAGATAAATAAATCCCAGATACCTGCTTCCAGCCAGCAAAGAGGGGCTGGGAGCTTTAGTCACCGGGGGCCATAGCCAGCCTACAAACAGCCCTCAGCCCCTCACCCAGGCTGGCCAGGCACCCCAGTGGGACCCTCCACCCTAAAGGAGCTATGACCAGCCTAATAAAGGCCCTCAGCCCCTTATCCAGGCTGGCCACCCCCATAGAGTAAGAGTTCCTGCTGGGGGGTGTGGTTTGCCTGCTAATAGACATCAACCCCTCACCAAGGTTGGCCAGGCACCCCAGCAGGGACCCCCACCCTGAAGGGGATGTTGTCAGCTTGAAAACAGCCCTCAGCCCCTCACCCAGGCTAGCCATGCCCCCGCTCAGGGATCCTCACTCCATGGGGTGTGGCTGGCCTGCAAACCACCACAGGCCTCTCACCCAGGCTGCCCCATGGCCCAAGGGAACCCCCACCCTGATCCAGGACACCCTTCAGGGCAAACTAGCTGACCCCCACCTGTGCATCAGACCTCCATCTATACTAATAAAAGGTTAATATGCTAATTAATCTGGGAGGCCTTCCAGGAGACCTTCCAGACATTCTTCTGGACAAAGCCATGGTGGCAGGACCAAGGCAGAGGTGGTTAGAGGCCAAGAGGGTAGGGTAGTTGTGGGTGATCAGGCTGGTGGGGGCAGGGCCATTGGGGGTAAGCAGACCAGCAAGGGGGCCAGTTGCAGGTGAGCAGGCTGGCAGGGGAGAAAGTTGGGGACAAGTATACTGGCACAGGGGGCAGTTGGGGGTGATCAGACTGGCAGCAGGGGCATTTGTGAGCAAGCAGGCTGGCGGTGAGCGGGGGGCAGTTGAGGTTGAGCAGGCCGGCAGGCAGAGTGGTTAGGGGCAATCAGGCAGGCAGGGAGGCAGGTGAGCAGTTAGGAGCCAGCAGTCCCAGTTTGCGAGAGGGATGTCCGAATACTGGTTTAGGCCCGATCCCTGAAAACGGGCAGTAGGACATCCTTCGAGGGGTCCCAGATTGGAGAGGGTGCAAGCCAGGCTGAAGAACACCCTCTGCCCCATGCACGAATTTTGTTCAGCGGGCCACTAGTAAAAACATATTAAAAAAAATACGTGTGTGTGTGTGTCTATATGTCACACATACATACATACATACTAGGGGCCCAGTGCACAAAACTTTGTGCACTTGGAGGGCATCCCTCAGCCTGGCCTGTGCCCTCTTGCAGTCTGGGACCCATCTGGGGATGTCCACCTGCTGGCATGCCTGGCCAGCCTGGGTGAGGGGCTGATGGCTGTTTGCAGTCTGGCCAAGCCCCCCAGTGGAAACCTTCACCCCATAGGGGTGTGGCCAGCCTGAATGAGGGGCTGAGGGCCATTTTCAGGCTGGCCACACCCCCTTCAGGGTTCAGGTCCCTACTGGGGTGCCTGGCCAGCCTGGGTGAGGGGCTGATAGCTGTTTTCAGGCTGGCCACAGGCTCTTCAGGCAGGGGGTCCCTGCTGAGGTATCTAGCCAACCTAGGTGAGGGACTGATGTCTATTTGCAGCAAGGCTGGCTGGAATTTATTTAACTTCTAAAGTTGAAACTTTGTTGCTTTCACTGGAGCCCAGGTCGGGTTGCCCCTGACAACCCAGGCTCCCAGCACTTTCCTTGAGCCCAAGGCTGGAAGCAGGTCTCTGGGGCTTATTTATCTTCTATAATTGAAACTTTGTTGCCTTGAGCAGAGGCCACAGCTGCAGGAACCTTAGCTTCCTGCATTGCTGGGGCAAGCCTCCTGCTTGTTCCAGCTCTGTGGCTGTCGGCCACCATCTTGGCTGGATTAATTTGCATATAGTCACTCTGATTGACTGGTGGGCGTGGCTTGGCTGGTGGGTGTGGCTTGGGTGTAATGGAGTGAGGGTCAATTTACATATTACTCTTTTATTAGATTAGATATTGAGGACAAGTGCTGAGATTTGACTTCCAAATCCATATCCAGCTTCTTCCATTTCATCTGACATGAATGGTTTCTTAAGTTACACCACCATTCATTTATTTCTTCTTCCTGGCCAGCAGAACTCCAGTTCTGTTCAGCAAAACACTTCTCAGGGGAAATGATTCAATCACAACTCAGGCATTACTTTAAAAGAGTGTATGCCTGTTAGGCAAATTCGCGGCCCCTTGCCAACGTTGTTGTTCATTGGTGTGCATATAATCCAATCCTGGCCAATCAGCTATTTGAAGAAGTTTGCTGAGAGATTTCTAGAAAAAGCACTTACCTGTTCTTGTTAATGCTCATCCAAGGATATATTTCTATTGATTTTTAGAGAGAGTGGAAGAGATGGGGAGAGACACAGAGAGGTAAACATCGATATGAGAGAGACAGGGTTAATCTTTCTTATACTTTCCTTCTGGGTGAGACGAAGATAAAATTAAGCCATGTGCATGGCATGCTTTATAAATGGCAAAGCATCATACAGGTGAGGGGGTAGTTCTTTGGGAATGAACAGGAACAACTTTAATAGTTTACAGATTACCACCCACTAGCTATTCCAAACTTGAATCACTTTGAAGTAGGTCAAGTTTTCTTGGTCTTTTCCACTTACTAAATATTTGGAGAGCTTTAAGGTGTCACCAATGCTCAGGTCTGATGCCCAGAAATTTTGACTTAAACTGGGGTGGGGTCTGGCCACCAGTACTTTTGAAAATTCCACCATTGTTTCTAATAGGCAGCCAATAATCCACAAACCCAAATGCATGATGGAAGTAGCAATGTTCTGTTGAATTTTATTTTCTATCTTCCGTGTTCAAATGCCCTCAGCCATGACCTGCACGTTGGAGATGAGTGAGTCAGAGGCTGGCAGCGGCTGCAATCCCCATCCCCCATCGTTCCCCAGAGAGCAGCTCTGGGCCATGGCCCTCGTTCCTTGCTTCCTCTCTGACTTCAGCTCCTGAGTCAGGAGAGAGTCCTCTCCTCTGAGTCATCATCCCTTAGAACAACCTGATGTCAGCTTGCTGCTTCTCTTGGCCCAGCCACAGATATCTCCTGCTGAGCTTAGTCCATTCACAGGCTTTGCTGAGGCAGCTCTGACCTGGGCTCAACACAATATGTCAATCCCACTTGGTTCCCAGGTCATTTAGAGGCCACACGGGAGCAGGACAGGGAAGAAGGGTGAGAGAAGAAATATTTACTTCCCTGTGCCCTGCAGTCCTATGTGTGGTATCTGCTTCATTAAGAAACCATTCCAGGCTCATCATAAATGCACAGAAATAGAAAAGCTAATCCCCTGAAGGACTTGTGGACCAGGTGACTCCTCCAATTCCTTGAGCATCTTTTCACTTGCACTTCAAATACTTGGGCAGGTATTGAAAGAGCTGGTCTCCCAGCACGCTCATTCAGGAAAGATTCATTCTGGAGGACTCTGTGGATGGACAGGGAAGACAAATACCTTAACTCTTGCAATACCGAGAAGGGACTTCCTCAAGTCCCAAATTACTGTAGACTACCTGTTCTTTTTTCTATTTTTTGTTAATCCTCAACCAAAGATATTTTTTTCATTTACTTTTAGAGAGGGAGAGACAGAGAGAAACATCAATGTGAGAGAGACACAATTGGTTGCCTCCTGCATGTGCCCCAACCACTGAAACTGAGGTATGTGCCCTATATTGGAATTGAACCCAGGACCTTCAGACCATAGGCTGATGCTATATCCACTGAACCAAACCAGCCAGAAATAGACTAGCTATTCTTGCTGAGTCTCTGCCTCTTCAATAGATTTATTAATAGATTTTTATTGTGATTTTTGATATTCAAAGCATTATCTCTTTTACTAGACTGTGAATTCTTAAAAGTAGAACACATATTTTATTCATATTAGAATAGCCTAAAACGAACATAAATTAGAATAAAAGGGGGCTATTACAATCATTGGCTTTCAGTAAAAAATGTGTGAGTAGGAGTATGTTGAATGAATAAATATACAAGTGAATTAAAGGGGTTGATCACATTGCTTACTCCTGCTGTTACAGGCACCTCTCAGCAACACCAGAGGGGTGTTACAGAATAGCCTTGAGTTAGAGGGAGAGGGCTGTCCCCAACCTCGATTTTTGTCTTCTCATATAAACAAATTTATATGAGACACCTTAATTGTGTTGTGTTAAGCCGATTTATTAAATCAATTAAAGGATGCACTTTTATTAAAGAAACAAAGCAAGCAAACCTATACATCTGGCTTATGAAGCACAGATGGGACTCAGCTAATCTGAAGAGTGACTTGGGTGGGGGTCCAAGGGATTATATACCCTCTTGTCTATAGGTTTCAGAATTCTTTTGCTTAATATTTTGGTACGGAGTAATTCCCAAGGCCCCTTTCTTCACTTTGTTGTGGCCTTCCCAGAATTCACCCAGCAACTTTATCTTGCCAAGTCTTGATACTGCTAACTTCTCTGCTTAGGCAGTGGTTCTCAACCTTCTGGCCCTTTAAATACAGTTCCTCATGTTGTGACCCAACCATAAAATTATTTTTGTTGCTACTTCATAACTGTAATGTTGCTACTATTATGAATCATAATGTAAATATCTGATATGCAGGATGGTCTTAGGCTACCCCTGTGGAAGGGTTGTTCGACCGCCAAAGGGGTTGCGACCCACAGGTTGAGAACTGCTGGCTTAGGGAGTAAAACTGCCTTTTTCCCTTGCTCCTTCCCCCCTCCCTTTCCTCATTCTCTGATTAAGGCGGGATTTTTTTTTTTAACCATTTGCTCTCCTGTTCTTGGCTGGGGAAGATACTGGCTTGTTAGTTACAAGCTGGCAGCAAATTGCCCACACTGTTGGGCCTTATTTCCCTATTCCTCCTGCACTGGAGTTTTCCTAGCTCTTTACTGCCCTGTAACACTGTCACAGTAAAAGCAGTAGTTACTTGTCAAAGTTAAGTGTTCCCTGAGTAGTAGAGGAGTTGAAGGAGAGAGGCCTGAGTGCCGAGTTTCAGGAGGTTGTGGCAGCCGTCTTTGGATGGAGGGCCGTCTCTGACTCCTGCTCTGACCACATCATACTGTTTATCAAATGATTCATTCTAGGTCAGCCCTCTTGCTTATCCTTCTGAAGTGAGTGCATTTTGCTCCCCATCAGGCTTCTGTCATGGGCACCAGACTAGGTTCTTCCTGATGCCCACTGAGATCCAGTGCAGGTTCCTGGTCACTCTTCTTCTAAAGTCAAGTAAGTTAGCTCCATCCTCAGAGAAAAGCCTGTTGGTGGATTGTGTATGTGTGTGTGTGTGTGTGTGCAGTTATGCTTTGTTTTCTCTCCTGTATTATACTTCCCCTAGTTCAGTGGCAGCACAAGTTGGCTAGACCTAACAAAGTCACTCTGAGGCAGGGCCATGTCAAGAGTGAGTCTGGCAGCAGGTGCGCTCATTTCCACTGTCGTCACACTGAGGCTGGGAAACCAGCTCCCTGAGGAAGCTGCTCACAGAGACATACTCCGTGCTAAACCACGGCCTTCCCCCACTTCTTATCAGCCGGCCCTTCTGCAGAGAAAATAACTCCGCCCAGTTTTATTGTGAGGACACGATTTGAAGGGTTTGCTTTATTTTTTTGGTTGAGCTGCTGAAATAGCAGTGCTTATGTATTGAGAAGGTTTGGTACTGCCCTATTTTCCCTCTCATATTTGTCTATTCAGAAAGCAGATTCTGGTTGTGCTCAGTCCAAGATATTTCCCAGTGTCCACTTTGTTTCTACTCACCTGGGTCACCATTTCAGTAGAAATGTAGCCTTTCATGGAACAGGGCAGAAATATGCAGTTCCAAGACCAAATTCTGATTCAAGTAAAAAATAATTAAGATTTACTCAGGACTTAATATGTTTCAAGCTGTTTTTATCCATATATTTCATTTAATCTGTAACTTAGTTCTGAGGAATAAATTAGCATATCCATCTGATTAATGAAAATACTGAGGCTCAATATGATATAATATTATGCACTTACTTTTTAAAGAGCAAACAAAGCATGTATGTGATAAAATCACAACTGTGTATAATGAGATGGAAACAGGATAATTGTGGTTATTTTTGCATGATAGAATTGTGAGTCCTTACAGATTTATTCCTTATATTTTCTTAAATGTCTGTACTGATCACCCTGTGTGATGTGGTTCAGTTGGTTGGAGCATTGTCCCTTACAGGAGAGGGTGCAGGTTCGATTACAGGTCAAGGCACATATTCAGGTTGCTGGTTTGATCCCTGATCGGGGTGCATTCAGGAGGCAATTGGTTTCTCTCTCACATTGATGTTTCTATCTCTCTTCCTCTCCCTTTCTCTCCAAACAATCAATAAAAATGTCTGTAGTAATCACACATTATTTTAAAATACGTAACAGAGATGATTCAATTTTGGGAAGTGGGCACACAATACAGTGTGCAGATCATGTATCATGAAAATGTAAACTTGAAACCTATATAATCTTATTAATTAACTAGAGGCCCGTTGCACAAAGATTCCTGCAATAGGCCTTCCTTCCCCTGGCTGCCGGCACTGGTTTTCCTCTGGCTCCTGGGACCCAGGCCTTTGGTTTGGCCGCAGCAGAGAAGCCAAGCCTCTTCAGTCTTTAGTCTTCACTCTGAGCCTGCATATGAAAATTAACCGTCATCTTTGTTGAGTTAATTTGCATACTCATCCTGATTGGCTGGTGGGCAAAGCAGAGTGACACCAATTTGCATGTTTCTTTTTTATTAGTGTAGATGTCACCCCAATAAATTTAATTAATCAAAAAATTAAATTTTAAAAATTAGTAAGCAATATATATTTTTAACGAGAATTTAAGAAATAACTTCAGAGGCTGCAATTGATCATGGTACATGTGTCTAAGCTTCTGAGCCAGAATCTTCATTTTCCTATTGGAGAATTTCCCCCACTGTTCTGCTAGGTATCTAAATGTAAGGCAGACTCTGAGGACAGACACAGGAAGACACCTGCTGAGGGCATGGCCAGCCCTGACACTTTGCCACTATGAGCTCTGGAACCTTGAAGTAGATGCTAGAAAACAAAACAAAATAGAGGAGTCAGAAATGAGAAAGTAGTGTCTGTATGGGAAGGGCCCAGTGGGAGAGGAGGCTCAAATTCATGGGGAGAAAAAGACTTAAAGCCATCACTGTAGGCTCAAAGAATTTCTTCTCCTCTCACCTTTAAGCTTTCTCATCTTCTCATGCCCTTGCCATAGATGCCACAGGATACAAATATAATCCTTGTCAGAATTCCAGACCTAAATGATCTTCTCTTTCATTCAAGGCCATTGAACTAGGTGTTGGCATGTGTCATTCCTAGTGCAAATTTACTTTCAAAGTATATGATGGAATTAATTCTGAGCTCAGAAATAAGGGTTGTGCTGAAGAGCATTGGAGAAGCACTGACATCATGTCAGTGACTGATGGTCCATTATGCCTGGGCGTGGCTAACTTTCATACAGTATGTTTGGTTTTCCAAAACTCACTCGATTATCTTGCCTGATTTTGTCAGCCTTCACAAATAAGCAGGGCATTTGTCAGATGAAGAAATAGAGACTTGAAAGTCTAAGGAACATAGCTCATAGCTGATTCAGATAGCTCCTCTGTCCCAAAGGATTCAAGATGGCTGAAAATTAGACACCTAAACAATATTGGTAGTCAAATAGAAATTTTAAAGTCACATCCACACACAAAAAAGAAGGAAGTAAATAATCCAACCAGGCAAGCTAATATAAATGCTGTGAAGTACAAAAATTATAGCCAGAACAAAAAATAACCATGGGCAATGAGCTCATTCTTATTACTAGAGAGCAGAGGGGTTGTGGGGGGGTGAGGAGGCAACACCACTTTCTTAGAGAAGCAGATTCTTTTTAAACTGGTAGTAAAACCCAAACAAAAAATTGGCATGACCTTGACAACAGATTTTACAACAGATTTTGTAGCAAAAACACCAAAATGAATATCATGTGGTGTTTTTAAAGCTACAAATTATTTTTAAGCTACAAATTATTTTAAAGGTATAAGGACATCTACTTTTTATGGGGGCTGTATCATTAAAGTCTCACAAACCTCTATGAAGTAATTATCTTTTCTTATATTTTCCATAGTATGAAATGGAGACTTAAAGTAGTTCAGTAGCACTCCCAACATCACACAGCCACTACCTGACAAACACAAAAATCTATATACACTGAGTGGCCACATTATTATGACCACCTGACATTTGTAGGCAAATTAGCTATAGTTTCGCACTGAAGTTGCTAGAGGGCCAGACCATTATAAATAGGGAAGCAGGTTGTTTACCAAAACAGTAGAAGTGATTTTTTATTCTGAAGATATGGATAAACAATGTGACTTAACAGCCTTTGAATGTGGGAGATTATATATATATATATATATATATATATATATATATATATATATATAGACACTGAGTGGCTAGATTACTATGACCACCTGATGTTTGTAGGCAAATTAGCTGTACACTCCATTGTATGGGATATGGAAGCCAAAGTCCTGTTCAAACATCTCTGCTGTCTGCAGTTACCAAGACAAAACGTCTCAAATTCACACAGGAACACAAGGATTGGACAGTCGAGCACTGGAAAAAAGTCATGTGGTCTGATGAATCATGTTTCCAGTTTGCATCATGCAGATGGCAAAGTGAGAATTTCGCTGAAACAGCATGAAAGCATGCACCCCATAGACATGAGTACAACCCTCCAAGCTGGTGGGGGCAGTGTTATGGTTTGGGGCATATTTTCCTGCCATGATTTGGGCCCTTTAATTCATGTGGAACAACGTCTGAATAGCACAACATACCTAAGTTTCATATCATTGCTGATCAAGTTCATTCTCTCACGTTGATGACGTATCCCAATGGAGATGGCTTCTTGCAACAAGACAATGCGCCATGCCATGGTGCAGGAGTGGTTTCAAGAACATGAGGGAGGCCCTAGCCAGTTTGACTCAATGGGTAGAGCGTGGGCCTGTGAACTGAAGATCCCAGTTTCAATTCTGGTCAAGGGCATATGCCCAGGTTGCAGGCTCAGTCCCCAGTAGGGGGTGTGCAGGAGGCAGCTGATCAATGATTCTTTCATCATGTTTCTCTCTTCATTTCTGAAATCAATAAAGATATATTTTTTTAAAAAAAGAACATGAGAAAGACTACCTTGCTTAGGTGGCCCCCACAATCACCAAATCTCAATCCAATTGAGCATTTTCAGGACGATTCCACAACCATCAAATGTCACAGAACTGGACAGTGCTATTCATCAGGCATGGTGTCAGATTCCAGATTCCTTGCATCACCTTTCAACATCTCGTGGAGTCAATGCCAAAAACAATCGCTACAGTATTGAAGGCAAAAAGTGGCCCAATGAAGTACTGATGGGGTGGTCATAATAATCTGGTCACTCACGTTCAAATATATCCCATGTTCAAAGGCTGTTAAATCACGTTGTTTACCCATATCTTCAGAAAAAAATCACTTCTACTGCCATGGTAAACAACCTGCTTCCTTTATTTGTAATGGCCTGGCCCTCTAGCAACTTCAATGTGAAATTATAGCTAATTTGCCTACAAATGTCAGGTGGTCATAATAATCTGGCCAGTCAGTGTATATAAAAGGTTAAGCAACCATCAGACCAGCCGACTGGCTGGTAGGCATGATGCACACTGACCACCCAGAGGCAGATGCTCAATGCAGGAGATGCCCCCAGCCACAGGCCCTGATCACTGATGGGGCCTGGCAGCCAAACTCCTGGTCCCTCCCCCTGGCCAGCAAGCTCTGATTGCCCTCTCAGGGCTGGGCCCTGGGCTGGGACAAGGAACCAGGAGTGGGTGACAGCGGATGCAGGTGGCAAGGGAAGGAGGAGGGGAAGCAGGGAGGTGGGAAGCTGAGGAACCTCTCAGTGGCAGCATATGGGCATCGAGAGAAGGAGGAGGCAGGGAGGCAGGGAGGCAGGGAATCTGATCAGCCCTGATTGCCAGCCAGGCCTAGGGACCCCACCCGTGCACAGTTTTCCTGCACCAGGCCTCTAGTACTGAATAACAAGTGTTGGCAAGGATGTACCAGTAGAGAAACTGGAATCCTCAGACATTGTTGACCTGTTGACCGGACTGTAAAATGATACACCATCTGTGGAAAACAGTTTGATAGTTTCCCAAAAAGTTGAAAAGAGTTACCATGTGACCAAAAAATTCCATTTGTAGGTATATACCAACAGAACTGAAAACATGTTCACACAAGAACTTGAATAGGAATGTTCATAGCAATATTTTTTAAATATTATTTTAGTGACTTCAGAGAGAAAGGGAGAGGGAGGAGAAAGAGTTAGAAACATCAATGATGAGAGAGAATCATTGATTGGCTGCGTCCTGCATGCCCCCTACTGGGCATTGAGCCTGAAACCCAGGCATGTGCTCTGCCCAGGAATCGAACTGTGACCTCCTTGTTCATAGCTTAATTCTCAAACATGGAGCCATGCCAGCTGGTATCATAGCAATATTTTTTATATCCAAAGACCAAGACCAGCAACAATCCACATGTTTAGTGACTGTGAATGAATAAGCAAAACATATACCATACAATGGAATATTCTTCAGCCATGAGGATGAATAGAATACTGATGCATGTTATAACACAGATGAATCTTGAAAACATTATGCAATGTGAAAGAAACCAGACACAAAAGTACAAAAAAAAAATACAGGGGTGTTACATGATTCTGTTTATATTAAATGTCCTCAATAGATAAATTCACAGAAACAGAAATTAAATTAGTGGTTGTCGGGGGATGGGGGAAGGGTAAATTGGGAGGCAATCGTTTCCTTTTGGAGTAATAAAAATGTTCTGGAATTCAATAGCAGTGATGATTCCACAAAATTATAAAAACAGTAAAAACCATTGAATTTTACACTTTAAAGCAGTGAAGTGGTAAATTTTATGTCATGTGAATTTTTCTCGAAAGAAGAAATTATACCCCTGTTGGTCTAATGTTGCTTGTTCTAGGATATTGCCCCATCTCTCTGCCTATATCACCAATGCCCTGTCTTGTTTGTGTTCAGCTGTGTTCATAACTGGACTGAAATATATAGTTCCCTGAGAGGGCATCTCAGGAGAACATTCCTTATTCTCACCACATTCACTCAGATTAACTTCTGCTGCTATGTTTTCAGTTTCCTTCCAGTCTTTCCTTATTTATTCATTTATTTTTCCAGCTCATCATACTTTGTTTTTACAACTTATTTCCTACTTACAATTTTATCCCCTTTTTTCATACATTTTTTTATCTCTTCCATTGAGATACCAAAGAACTTTTAAAAAATTTTTTGCAAGTTATTGTAATTAATACAGACATCATTTAGTAGTGCCTGGCATGTGTTATGTGTTAAACATTGGTCAATATCATATTATTATGTTATTAGTAATAGTATAAAAATTAAAAGGGATTTGGCACAGATTTTCCAGGAATGACTTGATTTTTTGCTGCCATGAAGAGTCACAGCATACCCACCTATTATTAGCAAGCCCTGAACTAAGTGCCTTATGTACATTATGCAATTTAATTATCACAAGTATGTGGCTTTTCAAGATTAGAAATATTAAGACATTTTCTCTTCCATATGAAAATTTTTGTTAGGAAATAGTAATTCTTGAAGAGCCACTAAACTAAGCTGCCTCAGTGTCACCATTGTGTCTAAGAATATGGAAACCAAGCACATTAAGTTACCTTAATGTGCAGATAGTCTTTTTTCCTGGGCAAGCACGCACATTCTCTCACATTTTAAGAAAAGTATCCCAACGTGTGATACTAATCAGCTTTAATAAAATTGTTCAACATTCAATATCCCACCAGTATTTCTAGGACAAAAATGGTAGTTGTCTTGGAAATTACTAAGGGACAACTGATTTATTCGACCTCCACAGATCTTGACATTCCTGACCAAGTCTCATTATTCATGATCTGTCCTATAGCCTTTCTAATGGTAAAATATTTATTACCAGACAAAAAAACTATATAAACTATTATTCAAAAGTATATAAAAACCATATCCTAAAATCTAATAGTTCCTCCTCTCTGATCTAAGCAAAGAAAAATAAAATAATCCTACTCCTAAACATTCCTTGAAAGGTTTAATATACTAGAATGTGAAGCTAGTAAAGTCCTCTATGTCATCTCCTCAGAACTGGGTCACTTTAGATGGTGTTCTCTAAACAGATGACCTCTGGGGACCTGGGGTCCCTCAAGCACACACATTTATGCTTATGACACTCCTAGGAAAATCTGGATATTGAGAATATAAAAATTTAAGAAGTTCACTCCTAATAATTTCTTCCCAGCTTTACTGAGATATATTAGTATACAAAAATTTCACATAACCCTATATAATAAAGAGGTAATATGCAAATTGACCATCACACCCTTGTACACAAGATGGCCCCCCCATATGGTCACAAGATGGCCACCCCCATGTCATCACAAGGTGGCAACCGCCATGTGGTCACAAGATAGCCACACTCATGTCATCACAAGATGGCCACCCCCATGTCATCAAAAGATGACCACCACAAGATGGCCGGAAGAGAAGGGAAGTTGTGGGCCATGAGGCCAGCAGGGGAAGACAGTTGAGGGCAATCATTCCAGCACGGGAGGGCAGTTCAGGGTCAACATTCCAGCAGGGGAGGGGAGCTGGGGGAGACCAGGCCAGTAGGGGAGGGCAGTTGGGAGTGATCAGGCTGGCAAGGGACCGTTTGGGTGTCAATCAGGTTGGCAGGGGAGCAGTTAGGGGGCAATCAGGCTGGCAGGCAAGTGGTTAGGAGCCAGCAGTCCCAGATTGTGAGAGGGATTTGGCCTAAACCGGCAGTTGGACATCTCCCGAGGGGTCCCAGATTGGAGAGAGGGCAGGCCTGGCTGAGGGACACCCACCCCCCCTCCCCAGTACATGAATTTCATGCACCAGGGCTCTAGTTAATGTATATAATCAGGTATTACCATCACTACAATCCAGGTAATAAACATATTCATCACTTCTGAAAATAACCTTGCATTCCTGTGTTTTTTGTTTTATTTTGTTCTGCTTTGTTTTGCTTTGCTTTATTTTTTCTGGTAAGAACACTTGATCTGAGCTCTACCCTACTAATAAAATTGTAAGTGCACAATATCTTATTTTTAACTATTGGCACTATGTATTGAAAAGAGTATGGAGTTTCCTCAAAATATTGAAAACAGAACTGCCATATGGTCCAGGAATCCCACTTCAGAAATATATCCGAAGAACTAAATCAGGTTTTGGAAGAAATATTTGCACCCCCATGTTCATTGCAGCATTACTCACAATAGCCAAGACATGAAAGAAACCTAAATGGCCACCGACAGATGAATAGGTAAATAAAACATGAAGCATATGTACAATAGAATATTATTGTCTTAACTAAAAAGAAAGAAAAAATTTACCATTGAGACAATATGGATGGACCCACAGGACATATTGCTAAATGAAATAAGTTGTCAGTCCCAGAAAGACAAACACTGTGTAATTCTTCATATGTGGGGTATCCTAATAAAAGCATAATATTAAAATTAACTGTTTCTTCGGGACGCCTAAGCCACACCCACCAGCCAATCAGAGCGACTGTATGCAAATTAACCCAGCCAACATGAAGGCCAGCACTCAGGGACCTGAGTAAACAGGCAGCGTCAGTTGCAGCAGGAGTGAAACTGTTTGTGGGCTGCCTGGGCTTCTCTCTGCTCCAGGGAACATATATGCAACAAATGTCTCAATCCTAGGAGCTGAAGCAAACAGCAGGCCAGGCCTGACTTCTAATTAGACATTGTTTCCTTATAGAAGCCAGAGCTGAAGCAGAGAGGAGGTTTCGTTACATGCCTAGGCCCCGGCTTAAAGGAACAGTGTATCAATTATAGAAGATAAACAAACCCCAGGAACCTGCTTCCAGCCTGCCTTGCTAGGACACTGGGTCAATGGAAGCTGTGGGCAGACTAAAATTCTGAAAACAGCCATCAGCTCCTCACCATGCTGGCCACACCCCAATGGGGTGAGGGACGCCACTGGGGGGCTTGGCCAGCCTGCAAACAGCCATCAGCCCCTCACCGAGCCTGGCCACACCCCAGTGGGGTGAGAGATGCCACTGGGGGCCTTGGCCAGCCTGCAAACAGCCATCAGCCCCTCACACAGGCTGGCCACATACCCCAGTAGGGACCCAAAACCTGAAGGGACTGTGGGCAGCCTGAGGGCAGCCCATCACCCAGGCTGGCCACACCTCAATGGGGTGAGGATCCACACTGGGGGTCTTGGCCAGCCTGCAAACAGCCATCAGACCCTTACCCAGGCTGATCAGGCACACCAGCAGGTGGACATCCCCAGAAGGGTCCCAGACTGCGAGAGGGCATAGGTCGGGCTGATGGACCTCCCGAGTGCACAAATTTTTATGCACAGAGCCCCTAGTCTGAAATAGTTAAAGGTAGAGAAGTTGGACAATAGAATGATGCTTGCCAGGGGAGAGGAGGAGGGATATATGGGAAGTTATTCATTGGGTATAAGTCACTGTTGTACAAAATGAACAAGTTTCAGAGATCTGCTGTAAAATGTAGTCCCATGACATTTTTCGTGGTCAGACTTTGAATATCAGCTTTGACATATCCATTGACCTCTAGAAGGATGACTCAACATTCGGTTATTTCCAAATGCTTTGTTATAATATCGGGCAGGTAACGGTTTAATTCTTAAGTAAGATTGAAATAAAACTATATCCCATTGGGATGCCAGAAAGATCCCACAGCCTTTATTATACCATATTAAAGGTTGTTTGGTATGAGTCATGTTTTTTTTTTAATTTTCAATATTGAAATTTAACTCCTTATAATTTCAGCTGATCAAGTAGAACTTCCTAGGCATTGAAGCATCCATTAATCTTTTCTGAATTTTTATTTTTTTAAAACTCTGAGACATTTAGCAATCAATGAAAGTAGAATAAATTATCTCTTTATCTCCTTTCATGTTCAGGAAATAAATCAGCAAGCACAGCAGTAAGAGGTTGTTCTGCCTTTTTATGAGTCTACTGTGCAAGCAGTAAAATGTCTTGCAAGTAGGGAATTAAGCTGCCAAACTCTCATTTAAAATGGAGCAGACAAAAATAAATAAATAAATAAATAAATAAATAAATAAATAAATAAATAAATAAATAAAGTGGAGCAGACAAACATATTCATGGCCATTAGTCTTTGAGTAATATCTTACCATTTCCAGACATCCCTTACCACATTCAAATCGCCACAGGACACGAGACAGGTGTAATATCTTACCTGGAATTTCTGTCTTGAAGAATTTAAGGTACAGAAAAATTAAATGGCTTCATAAAAGACCCACAGAGGCCCCAGCAGACGCCTGATTCCATGCCCAAAGCTCCTCCCCATTTTACAGTTTCATGGCAGAATCCATAAAACTGCTATCAAATTTTGTGTCCTCCTATAAAGTATGTTCTCACAAACGGTTATTGAAAATGCAGGCTGCTTGCAAATGTTAACTTTCTCGATGATTTTAGTGCTTAGTCATACAACTCAGAGTAATCATATTTGGCCAAATATAATTAATTTTCCCAACATATTATAAAGAACTAGACTTTATAAATATTGTTGGTCATTTTAAAAGTATTAAACTGTAAGCAATTATAAGAGTAATTCTCTGCACTATCAATTATTGCAAATGCATAAAATCAAGTCTCAGTTAGTTATTTCTCCCTTTCTTTGAGCACACTTTTCAATCACCCTAGTTAAGGAATACAAATGTTTGTGAATATTGGCTTAAACGAAAATAAAAATATATGTACAAATAAATACCTTTGCTACTGTCTTCCAACTGAATGAATAATCAAAAGTTCATGTTTGGAAATAAATAAGTGATTTAAACAATATATAACACTAGGGGCCTTGTGCACAAAAATTTGTGCACTCAGGGGGTCCCTCAGCCTGGCCTGTGCCCTCGTGTAGTCTGGGACCCCTCAGGGGATGTCCACCTGCTGGCATGCCTGGCCAGCCTGGGTGAGGGGTTGAGGGCCATTTTCAGGCTGCCCACAGTCCCTTCAGGTTTTGGGTCCCTACTGGGGTGCCTGGGCAGCCTGGGTGAGGAGCTGAGGGCCGTTTTCAGGCTGCCCACAGTCCCTTCAGGGTTCGAGTCCCTACTGGGGTACCTGGCCAGCCTGGGTGAGGGACTGAGGGCTGTTTTCAGGCTTTCAGGCTGCCCACAGCTCCTAATGACCCTAGGTCCCAGTGAGGCTGGCTGGAATCAGGTTTCTGGGGTTTATTTATTTTCTATAATTGAAACACTATCGCTTTAAGCCGAGGCCTAGGCAGGTAAGGAAGCCTCCTGTTTATTTCAGCTCCATGGCTTCTATAATTGAACCATTGTTACTGTGAGCAGAGGCTCAGCCAGCCTAGGCAGGCAGTTGCAATGGAAGCCTGCTGTTTACTCTAGCTTGGTGGCTGCCGGCCTGCATCTTGGCTGGGTTAATTTGCATACAGCTGTTGTGATTGGCTGGTGGGCATGACTTAAGCATCCTGGAGAGGTGGTTAATTTGTATATTACTCTTTTATTAGATTAGATAATGGGTTTATATGATGAAATACACACACACATCTATATAAATGAATTCATACTAAAATTCCTATGACAAACTAACAACCACAGAAGGCTCATTCTAGTCTCCCCCCTTTCTATATTTGTAATCCCTTCACCAGATCATGAGAAATCTTGCTCATATTATACTCAATACATTTACCTGATTGCCCAGTCATCAAATATAGAGAAAGTAGCTGACAATTGTTAACTCCTAGCACTCCAAACAGTAAACAAAAACAAACAAACAAAAAGCTACTACCTGGAGCTTGATATTTACTTACAGCTTTTCAAAACCTCAAAAATTACTGAGTTTAAGTTTCCTGTCTAGTCAGTGTAATAATGTTATTCATTTGGAACACACTTAAATTCAATTTTTAAAATCACTTTTTATTTTTTGGTTCTTTTGAGTATGTACAGCAGTATCACGGTTCCCAGAAGTCCAAACTATCAAAAAGGCTCACTTAGAAAAGTGTCATCCCCATGCTGTCCTTATTCCTCATTTCCATCCTCCCTTGTAAGTTGGCAATCTTAGTTTCTAGTTTATCTTTCTTATGAATCATTTTGTACAAAAATAATAGTAATAAATACATGTGTAATTTCATATTTTCTTAACTAAAAGTTAGTGTATAATAGATAATTTTGTGCTCTTTGTTTCTTAGAAATCACTCTATACCTGATCATAGAGATCTTCATCATTCTTTTATAGCAGCTGCAGAGTTGTTTATTATATGGTCATTCTATAGCCCATTCAACTTGCACTCTTCTATGTATAGCCAGTCAAGATATTCTAATATATTCAATTATAAAATTTTAAAAACAGACTGTAACAAATATTCTTGTGTAAATGCATTTTTACATTGTTGAAGATATAACTTTAGAATAAACTTCTAGGCATAGTATTGCTGGCCTCAAATATGAATGCACATATAGTTTTTAAATTTGATGTCATTTCGCTCTTATTGGCTGTCATTTTCCTTTCCCTAAGCCAATCCCATCATCAATATATGAGATGCCTAATCTCTCACATCCTCACCAACATTCTTGATTAACTTACTGTTTTAGACTTCTGGAAGTCAGAAATCTGAAACTGGTCCTCACTGGGTCAGAATCTAGGTTTAGGGGAGAGGGAGGCTGCGTTCCTTCTTGAAGCCCTAGGAAAGAATTTGTGTCCTTGCCTTTTCAGGCTTCTAGAGGTCTGTTGAATTCTTTGGCTCATGATGGCCCTCTTTCTCCATCTTCAAAGTCAGCAACATCACATCTCTCTATATAGGGTGGGACAAAAGTAGGTTTACAGTCGTTTGTGTAGAAAATAATACAAAATTAATAAATGCTGAAGTATGGTAGCAATCATCTCATGTAAAAACTGTAGTTTAACTTTAACCCTGCTGTTCGGCTTCTGTACTTTTTTGTTTTGCTTAACAATATAAAAGTTACTTTGATTTTCTGAACTTATGTATGCCATCCCAATCGATTGAATCCTTCGCTGTTGGTGGCTTGAATATCCCATTGATTGTGATCTCACTGGTTTTAGAAAGCACATTCTTCTGTATCTGGAAACCAGGACAGCACAATTATCCTAAATTGCCTCAGTGGCCACAGATAATGCATTCCAGTTGACTCAGTGGTCCCAAACTCAAGGGCTCTAGATAATATGTTTCTGTCAACTCAGTGGTCTGAAGACCCAAAACTATAATTTAACTAACATGCTCAATTCTGCTTCTGTAAACTGCTTTGTGCAAACCAGGTTCCTCATTCCAAACCCAAAGATGTAATCGATACCTTTGTGATTTTTGCCTATATAAATTTGGTGTTGCGGCCATCTTATCAAATGTCCACTCGTAGTCCTGGATTTGCAATAAATGTGACTCCTTAATTCGATTTCTTGAGGCGTCCTTGTGTGATTTGCGGGGTACATTACAATACTAATACGAGAATAAACCTGTATGTTGGGAACTTACAACTGTACATCTGCTATTGCCCCACTCTGTATAAATGCAGCCAGAAAAGGTTCTTCACTTTTAAGGATTCCTGTGATTACAGTGGGCCACTCAGATAATCCAGGTTCACCTCCCCATCTCAAATTCCTTAACCTTAATCACTCTGCCAACCCCTTTTGTCATATAAAGCAGCATATTCAGATTTCTGGTGTTAGGACAGGGATATTTTTTAGGAGCCATTACTTTTCCTATCACACATATTTTATGGTTTAGTGTTGACATTTCACTTTCTGGAATGTTCTAATCTGTTTTTGACCTAAATTTTTCTCTGTCCTCTCTTTTTTTTGACAAAGAATCTCTTAGGGGTTCCATTTCCTGCTTTCCATATCTTTAAATGGACAGTGGAACTGAAACTCTGTTGTAATTTGGAGTTTATTTATCTCAGAGGTCATCTGAAATTGATGGTGTTAGCACAAGTAGCTGGTTACCAGCAAAGGAAGAGAGTAGAGGGAATGAGACATTAAGAAGCCCAATAAACTGGGAAGCTGAATCCAATACTGAGTCTGTTTCACACTCCCCAGGGAACCACCATCTGTTCCCCAGCGATTATTGTGAGGAGAGTTAAAACAATAATGGGAAAATTCCTCTGCTGGGTGCACACTCAGTAGAAATCAAGATGAAGATACCTCAGGGAGAGGTGCTTCTATTGTGAGGTATGTGCAGTGCAAACTAAAGTGGTGACCATAAAGGCCTTTCAGGGTAGCCTGGGAAAAGGATTGAATTGGATAAAAGAGACACAGTCCACCATTGAAGACTGCCTCCCTCTTCTCTCTCTCTCTCTCTCTCTCTCTCTCTCTCTCTCTCTCTCTCTCTCTCTCTCTCTCTCTCTCTCTCCCCTTCCAGCATCAGCATTTCCTCTCCCTAATAGCCATGACGCCCTACCTGCCTAGGGCCATGGCAGACCCAGTGAGCCTGGGCAGTGCCAGCCAGAGCACAGCCAGGAACACAGACTAAGCTACCTGGATGGGACAGAGACACCAACTGAACAAGTTGGGTAAAATGTCTGCATGCTGGCCCTACTTCTGGGCCTGATGAAGACAAGATAACTTCTGTCATGCAGGACAGACTGGGACGAGACACTGGAGCTGAACCCAGCAGAGTGCTTGGTGCGTGCTCCAGCTTCAGTAAACCTTACCACTACTCCAAAACCTCCGGCATGAGTCTCCTGAATGGTTTTTCTCACCACTCTGTGAGGGGACGCCATTTCCACCTGCCACAGTGGCGTTCTCCGTCTCCTACTAATGTTGCTGAAAGCATGAGTCATGTGTGGTTTTACTATACTCTGTGTTCGGTTTTATGTTTTAGAGGTATTATGTATGGAGAGATTTAGATTCAGCTGCACGCAAAGCTGCAGGTTTTACGACTGTGAATGTATGATTTAGGATATTTCCAAAGCCTTTCTTAGGCCTTTGATACTGTTACTACAAATGCGTTTTGAAAATGAGAATACCACATTACTGCCTCTGCTCTCTGATGATTTCTTTGAAGAATAAAGTTCCAGAAATATTTCAAAAAAATGGAAGGGCTAAACTACAACTGCAGTCACATAATGAGAACTAGTAACTACAGTGTGCTACAGTCTAATGAACAAACACCCCACGTGAAAACAAGGCCTCCTAATTAATTATGTTTGTCATTTTACACCTGCTCTCTACGCGCTAGCTTTCGTCCGCAGCTGCTCTAGTCAGTAATGCTTTATTGCTAGCAAGCAGTACTCTTTTATAGCTAGTAAAATAGAAGTGAACATACTGCTTTAAAATCTCTCAGTATCACCCAGCTGGTGTTGCTCAGTAGTTAAGCATCAACCCATTTAACAGAAGGCTGCCAGTTCAATTCCCATTAGGGTACACACCCAGGTTGTGGACTCAATCTTTGCTGGGGACTGCGCAGGAGGCAGCCAATTGATGTTCTTTTTCCATCTATGTTTCTCTCTCCTTCCCCCTTGCTCCCTTTCTAAAATCAATTAAAAAACGTGTTTTTAAATCTCTCAGCATCTATGTTTGAATGTCTCATTATCTCTATTCTGCTTTCTTTATTTGCAAACACTGGTCATGTTCTCTCTGATAACTTTTTAGATAACTTCTCTCTGACATCCTTTAGACATTCTCTCTGAAAACTTTCTCCTTTCTGGAAGGAAGTTTTCTCTCTTAAGATGAGAAATGGTCAGTGGACCAGGTTTCATTAACTTAATGGACACACTATATATATTTTTTAAATTAAAGGCATTTTAGGCAAGTTGGTTTTTTTAAATGTTTAAAAATGTTTAAAAATGTTTTTTAAATGTTTAACTTGATTTTTTAAAGTAATGTGTTAAAATCAAGTGACACAAAAGGATAAATCATGAAAAAGATCTCCATCTAACATTAAAAGCTTTCATTTCTCAGTTCTCTACCCAGAACAGCTCCCGTACCATTTTCTTATTCTTTCAGACAAAGTTCATTCTACCACAGTGACATCTGCATACAGTCCCCTTTGTAAAACACAAATGGGAACCAATTATACTACCAAATATTTTTTTCCTACTTAACTATGTACCTTGTGATCTTTCTTTATCAACATACAAATCTGTCTAATATTTTCACAGCTGTATATTTCTCTGTATGATTAATTCATGATTTATTTAAACACTCCCCTATTAATAGATTTGTACAATTAAAATATTAATTTGAATTCTTGTTGTTATGCTCATTTATTTGAGACATTTATTTACTGCAAGCCAAGTTTTTTCTTTTCAAGAAATAACAATAAAGACTTAGACAATACAATAGAATGTTGTTAGCAAATAAATAATAAAAACATAAGGGCAGACCCCACACATAAAGATCTTAGAAGTTACCATTTCCATCCTTACAATAGGAAAAGAACAAACATAATCTTTGGACCTACTGGAGACTTGAGATCGTAGGGCAAACTGCTATAGCAGAATCAGAGGCAGGCAAATGGAATCACAGTGGACACCAGCTCCCTTTGAGAGAAGGCATTGAGCTATGAACTGACAGGAACATTTAAATGGTAATTTCAACAAATTGCTGGTTGCTAATTGTGGACTATCATGAGAATCAGAAACTCTTGGGGGTGCTGCCAGAATGGGGGTGGGGGTGTGCACATTTTTATAGGTTTTATCTCCTGGAATCTACCAGGTTATCCCAGTAAAGTGCCAAAAATAATCTCCTCCTATCTCTGACAAGAGTAGAGGAAAAGCATCCATTTTGAAATACAGCAAGATAAGTTTCCATTAGGACAGCTTACTCTCCAGGTGACCTTACTTGGGACAGTGACCCAGTTCCAGCCACTTAGTCTAGCCTTCTTGTCTTACATATGGCCAGGAAGGGGGCGGGGAGGCTAAGAAACACTTGTGGAGGTCACAGCCATGGGACACAGAATCACTAGAAGATTGAGATTCAACTATACAATTGTGGAATGCTTCTCCCTGCACACACACACACACACACACATCACTACCACATTAACAGGACTCTAAATAGTAACAGTGGCTAACAGCTGGAAAAGCTGTAAGACACAGACTCTGCTAGAAGAGTAGTTGGAATACACAAAGCACATAGGGGAAACAAAGAAACAAAAATGATATTAGAGAAACATGAGCTTCTGGCACCCATAGTGAACCCAACTTCAAACACAGCCCACATCCTAGGCAGATGACATAAAACCTCAGACTAAACAACTGTTATCTTAGTTCCAGTTATCCAATGACTGGCTTCCAAGGAAAAGTGTAAGTCACGTTAAAGACAATGAATCAATAATTACAACTTTTCCAAAAAAAGCGTTGCCTGAGATGGGTTCACTCGTGAATTCTACCAAACATTTAATGATGAAATGATATGAATTCTCCACATTATCCTATATAATAAAGAGCTAATATGCTAATTAGAGCTTCCATAACAACCAGTGGGCAGGGGGTGAGACCATGGGGCTGAGAGGCAGCTGGGGCCACAAGGCAGCCAGGGCAGTGATGTCTGGGCCCTTGCCCGAATTTCATGCATCGGGCCTCTAGTAATTTATAATACAGAAACAGAGGAAATACTAGTACTTCCTAGCTCAATCTATGAGGCCAGGATTACCATAATGCCAAAGCCAGACAAAGACATTAAAGAAAGGAAAACTATAGATCAGTATCCTTTGTGAACAAATATCCTCAACCGAATATTAGCAAATTGTGCCCAACAATCTATAAAAAGAATTACATACCCATGACCAAGTAAGATTTACCCTAAATATACAAAACCTGTTCAGCATTTGAAAATCAATGTTATCTACCAGATCAACAGATTAACAAAGAAAAATCATATGACCATATCAATACATGTAAAAAAAGGCATTTGGTGAAACCCAACACCCATTCATGATAAAAACTCTCAGCAAACTAGAAATAGAAGAGAACCTTCAACCTGACAAAAACATTTATCAAATACCTATAACTAACATCATACTTAAAGGTGAGAAATTGGACACTTTCTCCCCTAATGTTAGGAATAAGGTAATGATTTTTTCTCTCATCACTTTTATTCAATACCATACTAAAATTCCTAGTTAGCAAAGTAAAACAAGAAAAAGAAACAAAATGAATACAGATTGGGAAAAAAGATATGAAACTGTCTGTGTTTTAATGGATAGTATGATTGTCTATTTTTAAAATTCCATAGAATCATGTGTGTAGCCAATCCTAGCCATGTTCACCTTGGCCTGCCTGAGTTCACCTGTTGTGGCAGTTGATAGCTTCACTTGCCCACCCCAAGCTTTTCTGGTGCTACGAGAGCTTATACAGCCCTAGCCACTGTAGTTCCAAGTGCTGGGTGTTTAATACATCCAAGTGCATCCTCTAACCAACGAAGGACAATAAAACGAACCCACCATTTCATTGGTGGTTTCCTCAGTCCTTGTGATACAATTCTCAGGCATATTCTACAGATTTCCTCAGCGGTATTAATTCCCAATTGTCCATGTGTTAACCCACACTTTAATGCATTGTTTATTGGACACACACACACACACACACACACACACCACAGGAGCTACCTGAGAGCTCTGGAGAGTGAACAAAAGTGGGAAGATCCTGGAAGAGTTCAGTAGGAGGAAGGGACCTGTATAAATTGAGTTGCCCACTTTTTTCAGCTTTTCCATAGTCAGGGCATGGCATGGGGTAGCTAACACTGGGGAAGGAAGTTTATCATATTTCTAACCTGAAGAAAAAGTATAAAACTTGGGGCAACTGTAACCACCAGAATGTGGGGAGAGTACTGAAGGTGAGCGAGCCTAAAAGAGGAATTTCCAAGTCCTGTGTGTAAAAGCTTTCCAAATCTCTGACTGGCCCCTGGACCATGCACCATAAGGCAGTTTAAAGGGAGCCTGCAACTAATATTGAGAGAACAGAACTTTAAACTGGCTCCCAACAAAATGACAGTAAATGTGCAGCTTGTGTCTAACCAAGATAATTACCAACTAATCTAAAATATCAAACCTCATCAGAGAAATATAAAACTATCCAGAGTCTCCACAACTTCACATTATCAACGCCCAGAATGAAATCTAAAGCAACTCAACCTCTGAGGAGCCAAGAAAATATGAGCCATTTTTAAGTGAAAGACAGATAAACAAACAAAGAATCAAACATCAAGAAACTTAGATGTCAAATTTGTCAGATTAAGCCTTAAAAGCCACCATTATTATTTTTTCAATGAAGTAAATGAAAATACTTATACTGAATCAAAAAAATGTACAAAATATCAGCAGGGAAATAAAAAATAAACAAAAGAATTTATGTATAATTTTCTACACTTGAAAAATCTAAACTAATAAAAGCGAAATAGTAAACTTAACCGTTTCTTCGAGACAGGTAAGCCACGCCCACCAGCCAATCAGAGCGGCTGTATACAAATTAGCCCAGCCAACATGGCGGCCGCCACTCACGGACCTGAGTAAATGGCTGTTTCCATTGCGGCAGGAGCGAAAGCGAAGCTGCGCCTGCTCAGCTCAGCTCCAATTAAACTGGCTCTAGCGAAACACACCTTTGAAACAACGTAACAATCATAGAATCCTCGGGAGCTGAAGGAAAGAGCAGCCGGGGCCTCACCACTAAGTAACATTGTGTAACGCTGCGAGGTGAAGCAGAGAGGAGGGTTCGTTAGCTGGCTTAAAGGAACAGTGTATCAATTATAGAAGATAAACAAACTCCAGCAACCTGCGTCCAGCCAGCCTTGCTGGGACATTGGGTCAATGGGAGCTGTGGGCAGCCTGAAAGCCGCTCACCAAGGCTGGTCAGGCACGCCAGCAGGTGGATATCCCCCGAGGGGTCCCAGACTGCGAGAGGGCACAGGCCGGGCTAAGGGACCTCCCAAGTGCACAGAGCGGCTGCAGGGCAGGACAGCGCAGGACCCAGGACCCGTGAGTGGGAAACAGGCGGCAGGGTTGGAGGCACCGGGAAGCGGGTAAGAGGCGGCAGGGGGTCGGCGGCCTGCTTGGTGGGCTTCCCAAGCCCTTTGCAGGGCATCGGAGAGTGGGTAAGAGGTGGCAGGGGGTTGGTGGCTTGCTTGGCAGCTGTCCAGGCCCTTGGAGGGGCAACGGGGAGCGGGTAAGAGGTGGCAGGGGATCGGTGGCCTGCTTGGCAGCTGTCCAGGCCCTTTGCGGGGCTTCGGGGAGTGGGAAAGAT
>PVJC01019581.1:0-30068 GCA_004026665.1 Murina feae
GCGGCACCGGGAAGTGGGAAAGGAAGGCAGCAGGGGACGGGTGAGTGGGAAAGAGTTGGCGGCCTGCTTGGCGGCTTCCCAGGTCCCTTCCGAGGATCAGGGAGCAGGAAAAGGCTGGCCTGACCACGAGGCGGAGTTTTCCCTGCTTTCTGGTGGCTGGAGGAAGATGGGCAGTAGGCAAGCTTGGGAGGCAGGCCGCCCGCAGCCCTTGTCACAGCTCAAAAAAGAGAACAACATGCTGGGGAGGGCAAGAGTCTGAGAGATCAACATAGAGGGGGTGCCTGCTCCAAGCCTCCATGGTGTGCCTGGGGGCAGGCCCCCGGCAGGTAGACACACACAGGAGGACTGCTCCGAGCCTCAGATGCGGCTGGGGGCAGGTCCCCAGTGGCCACACACACATACACACACACACACAAAAGGCGCCTGGCAGACTGGCGCCATCATAGGACATCCACTGAGGGGTCCCAGACTGTGAGAGGGCACAGGCCGGGCTGAGGGACTCCCTCCACCCCGAGTGCACAAATTTTTGTGCACCGGGCCCCTAGTTATAGTAATTAACTTAAAGATGATAATTATCTTTTAAATGTCTTTGTGAAACCACCAAACATTTTTTAAAGTGGTTTTATACTTAATCAGAAATTAAGAGGATAGGTTTGGAATCAGACTGCTTGACCAACTTCACTTTGTGATTTTTGGTGCAACGCTTGTATTTCCTATGTAAAAATGAGAATAATATTACAACCTATTTTATAGGATTGTTATGAGCATTAAATTTAAAAAATACATGTGAGACAGTTATTGCCAGTAGTTGTATTAGATGTTAATGCTCACACATTTATAATTATATATATGAAATGATGGCTTTTTTTCTGTTTAGAAATGTTAATTGTAGAATATGTGAAAAAACAAAACACAAAGAAAAATTTAATATCTCATAACCTGAAAGAACCATTTATATGACTTTATAAAAACACATAAGAAGGCAATCTAAATATTTGTTCTTTTCCCGCTACTGTGTGATAAAAAGTTAAAAGTTCAAAAATAAAGTGGTTTTATAAATTTTATATTCCTCATATGTGTATCTGCATGCCCTGTGATCCAGCAATTTCACTGCTAAGTATGTGCTCTAAGAAATTCGTTCTGATGTTTACCAAAAGACATTCCAGAAAGCACTATTCAAAATAACTAAACATTATTTGTGTAATTGGCCAAATGCCAAAAAAGAATAGGAAGGAAAATCAAATTTTGGACTGTTGAGTGATGTAATATATATATAGCAATAATAATGAATAAACTACAACTGCACTGAATAGTGTGGGTGAATCTCAGACACAGAATGTTGAGTGAAAGAAGTTAGATGATCTATCTTTAATTTTATAGTGTTTAAAAAGAGGAAAACTATTAAGTAGTCAGGGTAATGGTTACTCTTATTAGTGTCTGGAAAGGGGCACAATGAAATCTTCTGGTATGCTGGTAATTTATTGATATTAGTGTTAGTTGCGCAGGTATGTTCACCTAATACTTTGAACTATTACTTAGGTTTATATGTTTTTGCATGTATGTTATACTTCAATAAAAAGAAAAAAGAAAGATAAAATATCAAGTATTCTTTTAGAAGTCTCGTTTTCAAAGGTTATATAATGGGCACATAATCATAGGCCAATTTATTAAAAATATTGCAATCAATATGAGATTATAAATGGTTATTTTCTGGTAGGATTGAGGTGTGTGTTTTTTTTTCTTTATGCTTTTCTGTTTTCCATTTTTCCACTATTAGCATATTTTTCTCTTATAAAATGACAAAAGGAAAAATCTGTGTATAAAATGAAACTTCACAATGTGGATCTCTTACTAAGCTTGAATTTGTGCACTCCCAAATTGGTTGAAGATGAAACATTTTACATTTGTTTGAGACATTCCCTGCACACTAATTATGTAATGATTGAAAAAAAAATATTTTGATATTGAGAGAGAGAGAGAGAGAGAGAGAGAGAGAGAGGGAGAGGGAGAGGGAGAGGGAGAGAGAGAAACATCCATGTGAGAGCTAAGCATGATTGCTGCCTCCTACACGTTCCTCACTGGGAATGGAACCAGAAACCTGAGCATGTGCCCTGACCAGGAATCAAACTGGCAACATTTTGGTATAGGGGACAGTGCCCAACCAACTGAATCATACAGGCTAGGGCTCACTTAATGAATTTCTTAATGGCCTCAAACATAACTATTATGTTGAAGCTAATTTTGCCCTTAGACTTGACTCCTCAGAGAGTTGCTATATCATGCTAGTGTTAATATATAAAAAACAGTCATATATGACAATACATAGAACATAGTGGCATTTTTCAGCCGATATATGCAACATATGCAGTATATCAGCTGCACTTACTGAAGTTATCGCAGGAACTTCACTTTCAAGTGGAAGTGAAGGAAAAAATAAGTTTGAAAATATATTAATCATCACTAGTCTGGGTTTCCTGATAAACCATTGGTTTTCAATGGGGATGATTCTCCCCACTTTGTCCCCAGTATTTATGTCTGGAGATACTTTTATTCTTTTTTTAAAAAAAATATTTTTATTTATTTTTTACAGAGAGGAAGGGAGAAGGATAGTTAGAAACATCCATGAGAGAGAAACATCGTTCAGTTGCCTCCTGCACACTACCTGCTGGGTATGTGCCTGCAACCAAGGTACATGCCCTTGACCGGAATAGAACCTGGGACCTTTGAGTTTGCAGGCCGACACTCTATCCACTGAGCCATACCTGTTAGGGCTTCTTTTTCCTTTTGTTAAAAATATATTTTTATTGGCTTCAGAGGGGAGGGGGAGGGAGGGAGGGAGGGAGGGAGGGAGAGAGAGAGAGAGAGAGAGAGAGAGAGAGAGAGAGAGAGAGAGAGAGAGAAAGAGAGAAATATCAATGATGAGAGAGAATCATTGATCAGCTGCATCCTGCATGCTCCACACTGGGGATCGATCCTGCAACCTGGGTATGTGCCCTGACCGGGAATCTATCTGTGACCTCCTGGTTCATAGGTCTATGCTCAACCACTTACCTACACTGCCCGGGCTGGAGATACTTTGGATTGTTACATTAATGAGTAGGTTTAGAAGTGTTAATACTAGTACAGGCTAGGTTGCTGCTAAAAATGCCTACATAATCTTTCTCTGTAATATTCAACATGTGCCCTGTGCACATTTATCCATAGGCAGATTCCTTTATAAGGCACATCCTTCCAGGCAGACGACAGCCCTGTACAACAGAAAATTTTATGGTCCAGAATGTCTGTAGTGACTGATATCAGAGTTGAGAATCCTATTCTAAAAACAGTAACACAGTTTATCATTACAGTAAGAAAGAAACTTGCACAAGTGTGCTCATATTAATAGGAAAATTCTTATGTTAAGCCTTGATTGTTGTATTACTGGGAGAAATTGATCTCCTGGCCAATTGGCTGTGAGAATCAGCTGTGTCTACGGTGGGAGAACTTCTGTGCTGGAGACAGCCTATGGGACAAGACTTGCTTCAGTGGGGCTTTGGTGCTCACTAAGTCTGCCCTCTGAGTGTGTCCCTTATGGTTCTGAGGACTTGTAATCTGGATGGCCCCACACTAACCACTGGGTACACTGGCTCTTGGAGCTCTAAGGAGGTGCTAATTTAGCCTCTGCCTGAGGCTACCCAGCAGGAGCTATGGAGAGATCTGCAGATTCCTCTTCTCAGTTTGTGGTTTGGAGGTGCCCAGATGAGGCCCAGCTGTGAAGCAGTGCAAGCTGCTGTGGGGCCTTGGGCCTTCTTTTGGATGTTATGGTTCTCTCTGATCCAGCTGCAGTTTGTTAGGTAATTTTAGATTGCAAAGGGCCAGGTCATTCATATGCAGAAGCCTCTGCACACAGCGTGGGTGGGGCAGTGTGTCAGGGAATCCACTGGGCAGAGCAAACAGCTAAGGCTGATCCTCAGCCCAGCCCTAAGAAGCCCTGGGTCTCAGTGTCCCTTGGTAATCACTGCAAGCACCTCTGAGAGAAAGCCGCCTCAAGTTCCGCCCGCTGCCAGACAGTCCAGTTTCTCCCTGTATGAGACTGGGTCCCCAGAGACTTGCCTGGAACTGGAGTTCAGAACAGTCAGGAGCTTGTGACTCCCTCCGGATTGAAAGAGATAAGCAGGTCCTCAGTTGCCAGCTCTTTATGCTCATGCCTCTATACCTTTGTACTTTACTTCCCCACCACCTCTGAGCCTCAGTGTACTTTTCTCTTTCCTTCTAGTTGTAGAATTTCCACTCAGCCATCCTTTCTGGGGTTTGGGTGATGTCGGTTTTGTCTTTTAGTTGTAATTTTGAACTGGTTGTGCAAGGCAGCAATTTCAGGTGTTTACCTATGCCACCATCTTGGTTTCTCTATATTGAGTTTTGTAAGCATTTAGCAATCAAAGCTTCAACATGGAAATATTAATTTATGTCACCAATTAAATAATTGTCCCCATTTTGAAAGTGATTTTTAGTCTATAATAAATAGTTTCTTAACATTTTTTACTTTTAAATTTAACAGTTTAAAATGCAGTATTTCGGGGTCACTTTGAATTTGGATTTAGTCATTTCTTATGAAGTATTCTTAAATATATAGCACTTAAGCCCTGGCCAATTGGGCTCAGTGGATAGAGCATCAGCCTGCAGACTCAAGGGTCCTGGATTCAGTTCTGGTCAAGGGCACATGTCCGGGTTACGGGCTGGGTCCCCAGTGGTGGGTGTGCAGGAGACAGCCTATCCATGATTCTCTCTCATCATTGATGTTTCTATCTCCTCCTTTCCCTTCCCCTCTCAAATCAATAAAAATATATTAAAATTAAAAATATATGTATAGCACTTGAAATGTGTGACTTTTATATTTTTGGAAAATTTTTAAGGAGAAAATTTGGAAAATTTTCTGATAATCTTAGGAAAAACTTTAAAAATGTTTTAGCAATATGTAATCATTTCTTTTTTTAAAATATATTTTATTGAATTTTTACAGAGAGGAAGGAAGAGGGATGGAATTAGAAACATCGATGAGAGAGAAGCATCAATCAGCTGCCTCCTGCACACCCTCTGCTGGGGATGTGACCGCAACCAAGGTACATGCCCTTGACCAGAATCGAACCTGGGACCCTTCAGTCCCCAGGCCGACGCTCTATCCAGTGAGCCAAACGGGCCAGGGCTGTAATCATTTCTTGATAATTATAATTGTGGAGAAATACATTCCTCTTCAGGGAAGAATAGGGGGAAGGTGAGTCTCATTTCTATCCAAATTTCTGGTTTTGGTTCTTTTACATGAACCACACCATTATTGACTCAAGCAATATCCATTTAACAAGAATTTTGAAAACATGCAATAGCTAAGTATAGGGGACTGATTTCTTTTCCCTTAGATTGTCAAATAAAAAAAGAAAACATCCAACACAACAATAGGCATCTGGTGTGAATGAATCAAAACTATGTGCATTTTTTTGTCAGATTGACAAAAGTATACTCTTTACCTGTGCCACAAGATTTAGTAACTAGTTATGTGTCCAATGAGATGAAAAAGGTTAAAATCATTGCCTTAGGTCTAGAGTTTTATGTGTTAACCAGAGGCCCGATGCATGAAAATTCGTGTAAGTGTAGGCCTTCCTTGGTTGCTGGCACCAGCTTCCCTCTGGCATCCAGGACCCGGGCTTCCCTCCTCCGGCCGCTGGCAGGCATCCGGGACCCAAACTGCTTTCCTCTGGCTGCCAGTAGGCACCTGGGACCCAGGCTTTGCTCAGTTCCCAGCTTCATCCAGAAGGACATCTGGTCTATTTAGCATATTACCTTTTATTATTATAGATTATTATAGATTCTTAGGAAAAACTATAAATGCTTCTGAAATTTGACAAAGGATTTTAGACAAAGAATCTGAAATTCCCCTTCATTCTCCATGGCATGTTTTCCCAAACACCATTACTATGCAACTTGCAGAAAAATATTGAGAATTTTAATATTTAAAAATATGTATAGTCCTGGCTGGTTTGGCTCAGTGGATAGAGCATCAGCCTGCGGACTGAAAGGTCCCAAGTGTGATTCTGGTCAAGGGCAATGTACCCAGTGGGAGGTGTGTAGGAGGCAGCTGATCGGTGTTTCTCTCTCATTGATGTTCCTAATTCTCTATCCCTCTCCCTTCCTTTCTGTAAAAATCAATAAAATATATCTATAAAAATATGTATAGACCTACATATTTTTTTCATTTTAATCATTTACCTAAAAATGGAATTGTAGTCGCATAGGGTTTGAAGAAACTGACAGTTTTTGACAGTCATATTTTACAAATATTCTTTAGAATGTTAATGTTTTTAAATATATGAAGAATATTTATATTGCACTTTATAGTGCAGACTAGGGGCCCGGTGCACAAAAATTTGTGCACTCGGGGAGTGGGGGTCCCTCAGCCCGGCCTGTGCCCTCTTGCAGTCTGGGACACCGCGGGGGGGATGTCCACCTGCTGACATGCCTGGCCAGCCTGGGTGAGGGGCTGAGAGCCATTTTCAGGCTGCCCACAGCCCCTTCAGGGTTCATGCACTGGGGGGTGGGAAGGCTGGTGAGTGCAGGCCTGGACGTTTCCCACTGGAGGGCCCACGATTGCACATGCCTGGGGGGGGGCCCACACCGCTGAGGGGACACCCCTGGTGCAGACCTGGGTGGCAAGCCAGGGGCGGACGCTGGTGCAGAATCCCTCTGTGGGGCCCTGCTGCTGAGCAAACACACCTGGGGTGGAGCTGGGCAGTGGACTGGCTTCGGATTCTCCGCACTGTGCAGCAGACGCTCCTGCACACCCTGTGGAGGCCCCTAGGGGGCGGATGAATGTAGCGGACCCTGGACAGGTGTTCCTGGACAACCTGCGGAGGCCCCCAGGGCAGAGCCAGGCAGTGGGCCCAGGACAGGCGTTCCTGGATGTCCCGCAGAGGCCAGGCAGCAGACCCAGGATGGCTGCTCCTGCACACCCTGCAGAGGCCCTGTGCCCCTGCATGCCCCGGGGAGGCCCCCAGGGGGTGAAGCCAGGCAGTGGACCCAGGACGGGCACTCCTGGATGCCCCGAGGAGGCCCCAGGCCAGACCCCCCCCTCCCACTGAGCTGACACACCCGGCACAGCTATGCCGGCCAGCCGTGGAGGCTCCCAGTGCAAAGCCGCCCTGCCAGCCTCCATCTTGGCTGGGTTAATTTGCATACAGCCTCTCTGATTGGCTGGTGGGTATGGCTGTGAGCAGAGGCTCAGCCAGCCTAGGCAGGCAGTTGCAACAGAACCCTCTGGTTTGCTCTAGCTCCATGGCTGTTGGCCTCCATCTTGGCTGGGTTAATTTGCATACAGCCGCTCTGATTGGCTGTTGGTAACGGTCAAATTTGCATGTTTCTCTTTTATTATTTTAGATATCCCAGGCACTAACTGTCCTCATTATTTCACTATGTACTCCTTAATCTTTACCAATGTAGGTTTGATCCTCTAACATTCTACTAACATTCTGGGGTGTTTTTTTTTTTTTTTTTTTAAATCCAGTAGCTTTTTTCCCCCCCGCCCTGGTTCTACATGACAGTTATATAATATTTAGAAAGTTGGTCATAACCCTGATTAGGTGGGGCCCAGATGGTTAGAGTGTTGTCCCGTACACCAAAGAGGTTGTGGGTTCAATTCCTGCTCAGGGCACATACCTAGGTTATGGGTTGGAACCCCAGTTTGGGCATGTCACCAATCTCTATCAAAATCAAGAAAAACATATCCTTGGGTGAGGATTTAAATACATAAATAAAAAGTTGCCCATCTTCTTCCTTGAGAATCTTGTTTTTAAGTTCTTTGCTGGTTCATTATTTACTAGGTGTACCGGTTAATGCAGATTTTTTTCAATAGATGGAGTTACACATATGTTGATATGCTATTTGATATGTATGCTATTTTGTTATTTTGACAACAAGCTTCAAAACTTCATATATCAAATTTTCTGAAGGTGTTGACATCATAGATATTTTTATGCTTAAAAATGTCGAATTTCTTGCCAAAAAAAGAGCATTTGCAGGAAGTTTTAATTCATTACTTTATTTTGAAGAAAAGTGCTGCTGAATACTCCTGGAAGCTTATGGTGAACATGCTCCATCTCAAGATACTTGTGAATGCTGGTTTAAATGCTTTAAAAGTGATGTTTTAGATGTGAAAGACAAAGAGCGTCCAGGTCAACGGAAAAAGTTTGAAAACCAACAATACAAGCATTGGATGAAGATGCATGTCATATTCAAAAATAACTTGCAGAATTAAATGTTGCTCAGCAAACAATTTCCGATCTGTTTATAATCAGTGGGAGAGATCTTGAAGGAAAATGGGTGCCACACCAATTGAACGAAAGACAAATGGAAAACCGAAAAGTCATCAGTCAAATGTTGCTTCAACGGCATGAAAGAAAGTCTTTTTTGCATCAAATTGTGACTGGTGATGAAAAGTGGATTTATTTTGAGAATCTCAAATGCACGAGATCATGGGTTAATCCAGGTCAACCATCAACATCGACTGCAAGGGCAATTCACTTCAGAAAGAAGACAATGATCTGCATTTGGTGGGATCAGGAAGGTGTGGTGTATTATAAGCTTTTAAAACCAGGTGAAACCGTTAATGCTGATCGCTACAGACAACAAATAATCAATTTGAACCACGTTTTGACCAGAATGTGCCAGAAGACAAGGCAAAGTAATTTTGCTTCATGATGACACAGCATCACACACTTGAAAACCAGTTAAAGACACCTTGAAAGATCTTTCCTGGCAAGTATTAACCCACCTGCTGTATTCACCAAACTTTGCTCCTTCACATTACTACTTGTTCTCGTTGGTGGCACATGCACTTTCTGAGCATCACCTCAAAATGTACGAAGAAGTGGAAAATTGGGTCTCTGAGTGGTTTGCCTCAAAACAAGAAAAGTTCTCATGGGACAGTATCCACAAATTACCTGAAAGATCGGGGAAATGCGTAGCTAGCAATGGACATTACTTTGATTAAAATACTTTTGATGTTTCTCTTGAAATTATTGTGTTTTTTTTGATTATAAAATCCACATTAACCGATACACCTAGTAAGTATGTGTTAAGTGTGTACCATATGCAGAGAATTTTAATAAGATAGTCATTGCTCTCACTGAGCACATATCCATATCAATGATGGACACATTAAATAAAGGAATATTTTTTAGATGAAGAAAAATGGGAAGAAATCAAGAGGAATAAAGAGGTTCCTGGGGCAATTCAAGGGTGTTATTTAATAGAGAATTGTTCTGATCATCTTTTCTGATGACTGTTGAAACATGAGTAAAGTAAGAGGAGTAGTCCTGAAATAGATATTTAGGTAAAGAGCTTTTCCAAGTACAAGCAAAGCAGAGGCCCCTAGCAGTAATGTACTTTTATGTGTGTTGAAGGGATAGCAAAGAGAAATATTCAAAGGAAATAGACTGGTAGGAATAAAGACATATCACACAGGGCTTTGTAGTCCAATTTAAGTACTTTGGATTTCATTTATAAACAAGTTTTCCTTTCTAATTTCTGCTACTCAGTATTCCACCACTATTTCCCTCCCACTCAAACCTGTTTCTCTGCTATCCCTGGTACCCTTTTCAAAGGGTAGGCGTTTTGGAGGACTAACTTTTATACCAGACTTGTGGTTAGGGTGCCAACTTTTCTCTTTTAAAAAAATTTTTAAAGAAGCTATAGTGGCTCCTGAGCTTTAAAAAACAACAACAACAGTATTTCATTAGAAGTTTGTCCTTTTTTCAAGGCTCATGCAGCCAATCTCCTTACCTACTAAGACTTCTGGGATTTGTATGCCAGTATCTTTCTTATACAAAGATAGGCATACTCAGATCTACTTGTGTTAGCTTTCCTATTACTCTTGCTCCTTCATACTTCAGGTATATGGTGTGCTTTCATTGGTAACATGGCTCCTAATGCAGTGAACCTCAACTTGGATGAAAATTAGGGAGAAAGTGATAATTTGTATGGTTTGAAATAAATGTTCTCTTGATTATTGTTTCTCAGAATGTGGTCCATAAACCCAACAGTTTGTCACTGGTGGTCTTGTTATAAATGCAAAATTTCTGAACCTACCTTAGACCTACTGAATCAGAAATTGTATTTTAGCAAAATTTCCTCAGGTGAATGAAGTGCACATTAAACTTTGAGAAGGCCCACTCTGATTTCTGCTTTTTGTTTTCCTTAATTAAATTCTTAGAGCCCCCATGACTTGTTAAAGAATATGTACTGTCATGGGGAAAAAAAGAAACGACCAAATCACCTTTAAGTGCTTTTCACTTGCTTTTATACACAGCTATTTACAGTGTATTTTACTTTAAAAGTCTTGGATTGGAATTTTAAAACTTGATTTCTTGCCCCAATGTATAAATTGGTACTTCAGAAGAAAAAATTTTAATGTTTGTGTAAGAGATACATATGTAAATTGATTAAATTCTTTTGCATTTAAGATCCTAAAAATAGTTGAATTTCTGTAAAAAGCTAGAATTACTGATAGTTTATTCTATAAATATCTGTTTTTGCTGTTTCAGATCAGTTGTAATTTCACTTCGGCTTCTTCCAAAACTGTTTGGAACTTTTCAGCAGTTTGGGAGTAGTTATGATACACATTGGATTACAATGTAAGTAAATAAAAAAAAGTGTTCATTTTAAAGATCTTTTTTCAAATCATAGTTAGCAAACAAGGTTTTTAATAACTTTCTGATTTTTATTCTGTACCAGAAAATTTTGACTTTCATGTGGTTCAAATGTTTTCTTAGATTTTTAAGAGTGCTGTCTCTTTCACTTAGCTCCAGGGAGAATTATATTCCCATCAGTAGGAAAATCTGACTTTTGTAATATTTATAGTTTGAGAAAAATGTTGTAGCAATTAGTGCTCTAATTTTAGGGTGAAGATTTTTAGTATACCTGTTTATACCAAAGAACTCCTAAAGAAGATCCCCACTAAAATGAACACTGTAGGATGTCTTTTATTTTTCCTGTTCCTAGGAATTGGTTTTAGACATTACATCATGTTGGGGTAATCTTGACCTTATCCTATTAATCAATGTTAAAGAATTCTTCCAGAAAAATTTTTGTGAAATTAATCTAGTTTTTGGTAACATTCTAGAGAAAGTTAGCTATCACAAGTACTTCATTAATATATAAGAATATGTTACTTGCTTTTGGAGAGATTTCAGAGACATTAAATTTTAGGAAAAATTATATTTGTTGCATTTTTACCTAGTTAGCTTCTCAAACCTAAGATTAGATGGTAAGAGCACTTACACTTTGCTTGCTTTCAAAATGAATACCATTTAAAAAATTCTTGGAACTCTGCATTACAGTTCTCCTGAGTTATGGTCCTTGCTTATTTATTGCTCTTTTAAAGGAGATCTATTTAATATAAACCTCTAGTTTTTAAAAAAGTATTTTTATTGATTTCAGAGAAGAAGGGAGGAGAGAGAGAGAGAGAGAGAAACATCAATGATGAGAGAGAATCATCAATCTGCTGCCTCCTGCAGGCCCCTCACTGGGGTCTGAGCCCTCAACCCGGGCATGAGCCCTGACCAGGAATTGAACCCTGACCTCCTGGTTCCTAGGTGGATGCTCATCACTGAGCCATGCCGGCTGGGGGAACCTCTATTTTTTAAAAAATATATTTTATTGATTTTTTTACAGAGAGGAAGGGAGAGGGATAGAAAGAAATATAGATCAGCTGCCTCCTGCTCACCTCCTACTGGAGATGTGCCAGCAACCAAGGTACATGCTGCAACCAAGATACATGCCCTTGACCGGAATCGAACCTGGGACCCTTCAGTCTGCAGGCCGAAGCTCTATCCACTGAGCCAAACCGGTCGGGGCTGAACCTCTGCTTTTTTTAAAAAGCATCTTAGAAAGCCTTTAGTTAATATTGCAATTAGACTCTGGTGGTCATTCTAGATTGTGAATGCAAGGAAGGTCCTTGAGCTGCTAAACAGAGGAAAACTTTTAGCATCCTGAAAATACAAGAATAGCATGAGTCTTACTTCATTGACACTTCCCATAGTGTTTAAATGGCTGATTTACACAATTCTAAAGTATAAAGGGGTTCACTTGGGCAAATTGGAGATGTATTTTGGCTATTTGAGGCGGTTATTATTAAGGAGGAAGAAAGGGTAACATTCTTGTAGAAGAGGCAAACTCTGAATATATAGTTACTTATCTAGTTCCTCAACTGAAATATATTGAGCTGAAACTCTTTGAACTTGTTCTTTAAATCAAATGTAAAAAAGCTCAGTTAATGACAGATCACTGGGTCTTAAACATGGGACTGGTATCCTAAATCTTACCACAACCCTGAGCTCCCTGTGATTATTTATCAGTTATTACAAAAACCATTTATTGTGAATCACTTTTGTGCAGCAGCACTCAACATTGGTAAATATTATCTGTTAAACTCCTATGACCAATTATTAAAATTGGAAGTTGTTGTCCCTGATTCTCTTAGTGTTAGGTAACCAGCAAACAGACTTCAAGAAGTCAGGTTACTTGCCCAGAGCTGTGGAGCAAGTCTGTTAGAACTGGTTTTAAACCTTAAGTTTTAGGTTTTCTTTCTACCACTTGATCTTCATTAAATGATTGGCAAAGTGAGAGTAACTTATTTTGAAAAGAGAACTATATAGCAAAACATGATTTAAACTACATTAGAAATTAGGGAGTTTTAATCCTTTTATATTTATACATTTTATCAGATGTATTGTTAATAAATATTGTGTAAGATAGATTGTTAGTTAATGGAAGTTAAAGACCCTGGGATCTCTGATTATATTTATCACTATTTCCCCCCCCCCCCCCACTTTGGATTTAAATACCTGAATACTTATTTGATTTTTTAAAATTGTTAAAAAACAAGCAGATTACATATTGATAGTAAAATTTTCTGATTTAGTAATTTTATATTGTATGTGTTTTATATGTTAAGCCCTCTACTAAATTCTGCTAAATAATGACCAATGCAAATAGTCTATTCTTATATGGACTGTGTCAGACATTTTTAATATTCATGATAGCCATTTATAATTAGCACTGTACCAGACATTTTCCTCCCTCACAAGGATTGAGTATTTTGAGATTAAAAGACATTATAAACTGATGAACAAAAATAGATAAAGGGGCAAAGAAGCATTGAACAAACTGTCAAACTACAGCGGGAAGGCAGGGGAGGGTTGGGAGGTAGTAAGAGATCAACCAAAGGACGTGTATGCATGCATATATGCATAACCAATGGATGCAAGACACTGGAGGGAGGAGGGGAGGAGAGCAGGCCAGGGGGGCAGGTCAATGGGAGAAAAAAGACATGTACTACTATTTGTAATACTTTAAGCAATAAAATAAAACACCATTGATACTTTAATAAAAATTAAGGTGTAAGTTTTGGCAATGAAGAGATATATATATGTCCATTCTAGAATATATTTATTATTTTACCTTATGGCTTTAAAATTATTTTTTCTTTCAAATGGTCCAGGTGGGCAGAAAAAGAACTGAATATGATGAAGCTTTTCTTTGATAATTTGGTATACTATATTCAGTCTGTAAGAGAAGGAAGGCAAAAACATGCACTGTAAGTATCCCTTAATTAGAGTAGTTATGTTTAATTCTGGATTGTCCTCTGAAAGATAATTTTCCAGTATTTCTACTTCTTTTATTTAGTAAATAAAAATTAAAATTTTGTGAAAAATTTAAGAGAAAGAAATGAGTTTTTAAAGTTGTATTTCATAAAGTTATTTTTGTAATTCTTACTCTTTTATAACTTGGGCATAAATAGCCTTCACTATTGAGTTCTGTTCAGAGTTGTTTTCAGGAACTAAAAGTAAATATTCCCCAGAAATCATCAATATCTGTGTCTTAATGTATTAGGGGCATTGACTCTAAAATTTTTAAATATTTACTTCCAAACAAATATATTTAACATATAATTAATTTAAAACATTTCTTTTTATTATTTTAATTGGATACTAGTTTAAACAGTTTAGGACATATGTGGAAAGTTTAAAAACTGGTGGCATAACTGGTTAATATTTCATCATTAAAAATGTTCTCTGGATATGTTGAACTCACTCTGGATAAGAACTGGTAGAAATTGGTCAGTTTTATAGCTGTGTTTAAAACTATGCTTACAGGGAAATTCCTGCCCAGAAGTAAACATGTAAAATTCAGAACGTTACTGCTTATGAGTCACTTTATGGGGACTGATAGTCTAATTGAGGAAACCAGCTCATTGTTAATATCAGCATATTAGTAAATATGAGAAGTAGCACAGTATTTACTGAGAAGATATACACACAGAAAACTTAACATGTAGACGGAAGCTGACTTGACTGGAAAAGTGTTCAGAAAAGTCACAGATCTTTAAGGTATACATACTTATTCACCTTCAAAAATAAATTTACTTATTTTTTTCCACAAATGGATTTTTAGGGGATTCTTTTATTTCCAAACACGAATAATGATGATGTTGCTAAAAATAGCTAGTGTTCATTGATATTGTGTGCTAGATGTCATTTTAGTACTAAGTATTTACTTTAAGGTATACAACAACCCTTTTGAGGTAGGTAGTCGCATTTAAAAAATAAAAACATTTAAGCTTTGAGGTAAATAACTTGCCCAAGGTCACACATTTTATAAGTAGTGGAGCCAGAAAAAAAAAATAAATAGTGGAGCCAGGGTTTCTATAATTCATTTTATAAACACACATTTTATGAACAAGGAAACAGTCTGTTTTCTATAATTCCTGAGTGTTCCTTTGTACTGTCATCAATCTCTAGTTACCTTAATGCTAAAATATATTCCATGTCTTTTCACAAGTTGACATTACCACAAACACTGTTACAGTTCTTTTAACCAACCTCTGGATCAGTCTTGCCTAAATCTGCCTCTGTGATTGTTAATTTCTTATCCTTATTAAATTAGGCAAACAGTATGGTATTGTTGGAAAACACATGGGCTTTAAAAATCATACAGACCTGGATTTAGATTACGAATCTCTTGTTTTGACCTTACTTCAGTTGTTTACTTCTCTAATAAATTTCATTTACTTACCTTATAAATTTTTTTAAGGAGTAAATAAAATAATTTAGTAAGTAATATCTGGCACATAGTAGAGTCTCTATAAATTGTGATTTACCTTGCTAAAGCAAACAGGAAACTTGTGCCTTAGCCCATGTAGATTCTCCCCTGCATAAAAAATAAATACAAGTTTTTTACAGCCTACTATTCTGGGCACTCTAAAATATAAACTCAACCAGTCTGTCCTATTCTATTGTTCAATGATTTCTTAAGGTGTCTTATTTTACAAGCCTATCAAATTATTTTTTAAAATATTTCCCTAAATGTACTCTATTCCATAGTTTTGCGTATATGGATAAGTTTCCAAATAAATATACTTAACATATAATTAATATAAAAGATTTAAATTAATGCACAAGATGCATTCTCTTTAAATCGTATTAAAATTCTAAGTGTTCTTCATAGTCTGTGTTCTCCTTTAATTTTTCTTCCTGAAGCAGAGGTCAAAGATTATTATGGCCTGAATGTGAGCATCTCCATATATCCTCTGTAAAATCTATAAGATAAAAAAGGAGCTAAAATTAAATCACATGTGACCCACATCCTCAGCATTTTTAGAAGACAGAGAATTCAAGTTACCTGTCAGAAGAGAAAGAAACCTTAAGTTACAAAAGAGCTCGCACAACCACAGCCTGTGGGCTTAAAGAGAAGGGATGGGGTGCTTAAGATAGGGGAGTGGAAAACAGATGAATTACCCTAATAAAAAAGTGAAAGTCCCAACATTAAGTGACAAAAAATAAATGCAGATCTGAAACTTGGTTGTTTACAGCATTATCTACAGCAGTGGTTCTCAACCTTCTGGCCCTTTAAATACAGTTCCTCATGTTGTGACCCAACCGTAAAATTATTTTCATTGCTACTTCATAACTGTAATGTTGCTACTGTTATGAATCGTAATGTAAATATCTGATATGCAGGCTGTTAGGTGACCCCTGTGAAAGGGTTGTTTGACCGCCAAAGGGGTCACAACCCACAGGTTGAGAACCGATTATCTACAGGGTTGTCGCTTCCTTTGTTAGTAGAACTAGAGGTAGAGCCTCATACAAGCATTGCTTCTGTGGTAAAAAAGATAGAGGGAGTAGTTAGTGCTCTTCGGAGATGAGTTTTATGTTTCCGTAGGTACAGCAGAGCATCTTTCCAATCATTCAACCAGCTTTGTTGCCTGTCATTTTAGAGAATAAAACCTTAGGGCAGAGAGACATCGTGTGCACTATTTTGGTGTAACTCCTTTGTTCCTTCAGGCTGTAAAACAGTTTTATATTTGCTACTCTTTGGTAAAGCATACTGAGTTCCTGGCACATTATTTTCTACTTGTTCATTGGGGAACAGAAGTGGAGAGCCAGTGGCTCTGTGGAAGCTAAAGAAGGGGTGATGGACTGGATCTATGCTTCCTAGGGTTATGGGTCTCTTACTCTGATTTGTGAGCATAGGGAAGAAAGTATTCAAGAAATAAAGGCAATTTGTAAAGAACAGACCTTTCTTCACCTTTTATGTCTGTGACCAAGGTCGTTCAGACTCAGTCTCAGAGTACTTCAAGGCCTCTGCTACAAAATGTGTTCTATTAGAAAAGGATGAGAAACTATTAATAGCTGTTCCTTAAATTCTATTTAGATAGCATTTTAGTCTTAGTGGTTTATTATATTCCAACCTTCCTCCCCCTAGTCATTTTGCCACATGTACTTTCATCTTTACAAAGGTCACTGCAACAATAATGAAGCAGAATTCCCCTCTCCCCCCTCCTCCCCCTTTTTTGCCAATATTAATGAAACAATAAAGAGTAGTAAAGCTATATCCAGCAAATTCAATCGGTAGAAAAACTTTAATTTTAAACTGTAACAGTGAATTTAATGAAAATTTTGAAACTAATTTTGGGAAACTTAAAAAAATCTATATTTACTTAAAGATGACTGGAAATTGAATTAAGAGGCTCGCTTTTTCTCCCCCCAATATCATTCAGTGACTTCCACCCAGATCAATACCAACCTCTTCTATCTGACATTCAGGCTGGCTATAATCTGGCCCTCTGTCTATAGCTCTTCAGACCTGTCTCTTTATGTTTCCTCATTTCAGCATTTTTAAAATGCTGTTTCTTTTCAAATGCCTACAAACGGAATTCCCAGAAAACAATGTAAAATTACCTACTTACTAAGCTTCCAAAGCAACTCTTCAAATTAACCATTGAATTTTGTACACATGAATTATAGTTACTTAGATTTGAAATAACATTCAAAAGTGTCAGTTGTGTATCAGCTGAATTACTCAAGAACTTGATTTATGGAAATGACATTTTACTAGTGTTTCTTGTTTAAGTGATAAGGTTGTATCACTGGAAGGACAGTGATAATGAAACATGCAATTTCTAGATAGAGTAGTTTTTGTTTTTTTTTTTGTAAACTTATAATTTATGTGCATGTAGCGTAATTTCAAAATGTATTTGTTCCTCTCTTGGGTTCTTATGTACTTTATGATCATCTAATTTGAAAATACATTTTCTAATAGTTTAGAGATTTTTATAATTTATTAAATAACATAAATCTCAAATGTAACTTTTGACTGTATGACCTTTTTTGTGTAACCAAAGTTATATAATAAAAATATTTGATTATGAAAATGAATTTTACTTCTTTGTATAATTTAAGATTAGGGCCATTAAATCTTTAAAAGTAATTAAGAAATAGGGTTAATTATTTTAATGACTTTTTATATGTAGGTATAGCCACAGTGCTGAAGTTCAAGTCCGACTTCAGTTCTTGACTTGTGTGTTTTCAACCCTGGGATCACCTGATCATTTCAGTAAGTTTTTAAATCAGTATTTTAACCATTTTTTAGATCTGTAGTGAGAAGAATCGAGTGACATATACTCAAGCATTTTGATTTCTTTAGTCACTAGATTGTTCTCAATAATGAATGTCTTCTCAGTATATATACTGCAATATGAGCATGAGCCTGACACATTCTCACTTTAGTCTCTGAAAATGCCAGTTTTTCAATGGATAAATGACTCATATCAGGAACATACTATGTTAGGGTGATTGCATCTTTTATTACCTCTGGCTATAGAATCTTCCTATTACCACAGTTGGAAACAGACACTATCCATATATTATTATCAGAGCTAATCTTACCCAAAATTGCTTGGCTTCATAGGTAATAGAAACATTTAGAGACCCTAGTTTTATGTAGATTAATCTCAGACTCTATTTCATTATCAGTTAACCTCTAAAAAATAAGAGATTGGTCAGGTATATTAAGAGTGTGAACCATGTCCAAATCTGCGTGCTAACAATTCTCACAAGAGAGAAGGAAGATTGATTGATTGATTGCCAGAGCTGCTTTTCTCTTACTAGACTGATTGTGTTATCTCTCACTACCCACACTCTTTATGTGTGTTCACATCAGTAAACCTCATTTGTGAGGACATTCTCTTTCTTAAACTGTGTTAGTATAGTCAAATGGATAAGTGTCTTAATAGCCTGAGAGGTGTCATCACTCTTCTTAAGTCCACATCTGTGCTTGAGATGCACCATGTGTTTATTTTACTGTTTAAGTCTATAATTTCTTCAAGTTGAATTATTTGTAACAAATCCCACTGATACTGTTATACCAACAGATTTCAAAATGAAGACTCCTGTTTTTTATAGGAAACCTTATCTCATGTTTCCATGAGCACTCTCATGTCCTCCTCTGCTAAGTAGCCTTTAGCATCAGCAAATTTATGAAACGCGAACATTATGGTTTCCATGGCGTGTTCCATTCTGATGAAGTCCTGGTGGGAGGTGTGGCCAGATTGTTTGGCTGGCTTGGACTGGGGACCTTAGGATACTGTTTTTCTGCTTAAACTCTTTAGACTGGTATGGCTTCTTGGTAAATATTTTATGAGGGTTTCTTTCCCCTCCCCCCATTTTCTGGATCTCATCTATTTTTCCCAAGAAAGAGTTTTCTTACGATTCTGTCATAACTTCATATCCCTTCTGATTCTGGAGGGCAATCCCAGGCTTTGAGACCCCTTATGATATACTTTAGAAATCCATATGATGCTTTTATTTCTATCCCTTTAGATTATCTCATTTGTCTATATTCAGACTTCATATTGCCTTTAATGCCTTGTCTTCTTTTTGATTAATTCTCTGACTTCCTTCTGTCACATTTTGGAATCATTTAATACTTGGGTCAAAGTACCATACAGGTTTGATCTCATTACTTTGGTTTCCCAGCTGATTTGTATCCCCTGATGTGGTGGTGTTCTCTGTTGTAGGCAGGCATTTCCATTTTGCTTTCTCACATGGATCCTTTTTTTCCACAGTTCAGCATGCATTGTTTACCTCCTGTGTACATAGAATGAGCTTTGAACATGGTATCTACTCTGTTCTTAATGCTTAAACCTTAGAACTGACTCCTCAATTTTTGGGGTTACTTTCCTTTAATTATGTGTACTTTAATACAGTAATATGTTCATACTTGAGGAAGAATGATTTTCCAGACCAAATGACTCTTCTAGGATATTATATAAGTTGTATGTTTTTAGATAATTTATATGTAGGTTATATTTAACTACATTTGAAAGCATAATTATGTGAAATCTCTTACAAACTCCTATCTAATAAACAGGTAATATGCAAAATGACCATCACTCACAAGATGGCTGTCCCCATGTGGTCAAAGATGGTTTCCACAAGATGGCCGGCAGGGGAGGACAGTTGTGGGCAGTTAGGCCAGCAGGGGAGGACAATTGGGGGTACCAGGCCTGCAGGGGAGGACAGTTGGGGGGGGACCCAGGCCTGCAGGGGAGGGAGGATAGTGGAGGGGGGGGACCCAGGTCAACAGGGGAGGGCAGTTGGGGACTACCAGGCCTGTAGGGGAGGACAGTTAAGAGCGACCAAGCTAGCAGGGGAGGGCAGTCAGGAGTAACCAGGCTGGCAGGGGAGGGCAAATAGGGGTGACCAGGTTGTCAAGGGAGGGAAGGTAAGGGTGACCAGGCCTGCAGGGGAGGACAGTTAGGGGTGATCAGGCCTGCTGGGGAGGGCAGTTAGGGGCAATTGGGCCAGCAAGGGTTCAGTTAGGCATTGATCAGGCTGGCAGAGGAGTGGTTAGGGGGCGATCAGGCTGGCAGGCAGAAGCTGTTAGGGGCAATCAGGCAGGCAGGCAGGCGAGTGAATTAGGAGCCAACAGTCCTATATTGTGGGAGGGATCCCATTTTGGAAAGGGTGCAGGTTAGGCTGAGGGACACCTCCCCCCCCCCCCCCATGAATTTGGTGCACTGGGCCTCTAATAATATTTATAAAAGTCTAAAATATACATTTTTTAATGTATTGGTGCTTCTAACACATCGAATTAGAATCGAAGCATTGTAAGTTACATGATTCAAAATTTGTAATTTTTACCTAGGGTTAAGTTTAGAGCAAGTTGACATTTTATGGCATTGTTTAGTAGAAGATTCTGAGTGTTATGATGATGCACTCCATTGGTTTTTAAATCAAGTTCGAAGTAAAGATCAACATGCTATGGGAATGGAAACCTACAAACATCTTTTCCTGGAGAAGGTAATTTTATATCTTGACAGTTTTATTGTTATATTGTTTTTCCATATCTCCTTTTTATCCCTTAAAATATAAACTCTGTAATGTTAATTTTTCATCTTTTAAGTTTTTTTTTTTTTTAAAGCTAAATGTCCTGTTTTTCAGCAGCCCTTACATAGTTTTTGCCACTTAGATTTTGCTTTCATTTTGTCTTCTAGTGTTTATATCAAAATGAATATTTAGTTTTTATTTACAAAAATATTCTGTTCCTTAACTAAAGTATTTATACTAATTAATGTTAAGTATTAATTGAGGCAAATATTTATATGTGGGGAGTCTTTTATTTTTAAAATAATAACATCGAAGTTACATTTTCAGGAGTGTATCCACACCCACAAGTGTAGAGTTTTATTTTGTGATTCTTCCTTAGTTAAATAGGTTGTGGGTTCAGCAGATATAAATCAATATTCAGAATTTTTTGTAGATCCATGGGAAGGCAGGAATTGCTATAATGATAATAATGACTTTCTATCTAGTTTTTGTTCTCCTTTATCAGATGCAGCAATTGTTTCAGGGGTTAATTTTTCATTTGAATTTTGAGGACATTGATAATAACACGGCAATAGACTTGTTAAATTATTTGTGTGCTTTTGAGATTGTAAAGGCTCTCTGTAAACTCTCACATGATCTCTGTGGTAGAATTGAGTAAATGTGAATGAGTACATGTAAATTAAGTCACTTAATAGTTCTAAAGCAAAGATACAAATAGATCCTCACTATCTTAATTTCAGTCTGTGACTTACACACAAACTGTACATATAGCTACACATCTCATAACAGTACATGGGCTATGTATACAAAAAGTGATAAAATGTAAATGATAAAATTTTTTGTTTTCTCTGACTTGAGTCTATGTTCAGTATAAAAATAGGAACAATTGAGAGATGTTTTAATTATGACCTGAATAAAATTTTCATTAAATTATCTCTTTTAATTTTTAAAATTATCATTGAAAATCTGAGCTGCTACATTTTTTTCTATAATATTTTTAGTAAAATAAAGTTTAATTTAAATCTCTTAAGTTACATTCAATAAAATAAAATGTTAATTCACCATGCTAAACCAGCTTAAAAAATTTTTTTTAAGATGCCCCAGCTAAAACCTGAAACGATTAGCATGACTGGCTTAAACCTGTTTCAGCATCTATGTAACTTGGCTCGATTGGCTACCAGTGCCTATGATGGTGGTTCAAACTCTGAGGTAAGGATTTAGACTTGTCATTTTATTAGGTCAGCTTGTGGAATTTTTGTTTTATTCCTCAAATTAGATTACTTTTGAATTATATTTTATAGTTTGTCAAGCATTGAATTTACTATGAAGACTTTCATTCTTAGGTTTTGGAATAAAAGTTTTATGAAGCAAATTTGATGACTTTTCATTACCAATGATAATCTTGGTTGTACTTAATGAACTTGTTGCACATTCCTGGATTAATAGAGAAGAGGCTCTCTGGGTGTTCTTTTAGTACTCCTCTAAACATTCCCAGATGATATAATCAAGTAGTTTTGTCAATTAGAAGGTTGATTTGCCTAAAATCTAATTTTAATGCCATTTGTTAAGACCAAAACTTTTAGTTGCTCTTGGGCAGATACAGAGTTCCTGTTGGTACCTTCTATTCTGGAGTAGAATCTATCTAAGTCATCTTTGACCATGAGTCATATAATCAGTTATTAGCTGAAACTCTCACAAGTTGCTAGTCTTATCTCTAGTTTAGAGTTCCGTTTGCCTGATTGTTTGGCTACTGGGTTTTGGTGAATGTATTATTTCTAGACTCTCCTGATACAGACTATTATTTGAAAGTCTTCCTCATTGGACATTCCAGCTTATTAATGATAGTTTTCATATTTGTATTATCCATTCACATTTTTCATTACTTTTCTTCAAAAGTTTTGAGTTATGTTATAAGGACAAAGGCATAGAAAACTGATGTTAATTTATATGTAAAGAATAATTACATCTAGAGTGCTCTCTCACTTTGATAGTACTATGATTAATTTCAGTTTGTGATTTCAGACAACCAGACAGATCTCATTTATCTAAGAAGTAGTCATACTCTAGTTTTGGGATAGTACTGCTCTTTATGTAGATGTTAAACACTATGGCTGTTTAGTCACTTATCAGAAGGATATCTTGGTTTACCCTACTCAGCTTTTAAGAACTTCCATTCTCCATGTTTTCTGTGGTTTTCAGGAAAACATTTCTTTTTTGTCATCTCAGAGTTAACCTAAATTTAAGTGACAACTTGGGTTAAAATTTTAATTTTCTGTGAATACCTGTAAGGAGTGACTTTATCAGAGTAAATTCTATGAAAGCATTGAATCATTATTATGCTAATAATTTTGTATGCTTTTATTCCTTTGTAGCATGTTTTGGGGACGTTTTACCACTATGTAGTCACAACTTTTGAGTTACTGAACATTATACACACATACACAGTCAACTGCTTTATAAATAAGTACTTTTACAATCAATTCAGGTACATCTCAATAATTGAGGAAATTTCCAAGGCTTTTGTCTTTTATATTCTATATACATAAAAGGCTAATATTGCAAAGTGTCTCCTTGGGAGTTCAACTGGGAGACTGGGAGTTCAACTGTTCGCTACGACATGCGCTGACCACTAGGGGGCAGCGTGGAATGAAATGAAGGAAGACCCCAATCGGCCCTGATCATCGGCCAGACCTTGGGACTCTACCCATGCATGAATTTTGTGTACTGGTCCTCTAGTTATTTAAAAACTAAGTAAAAGGAATTACCTTTTAAATATTTTATAGGATATTAAAACTTTCTGATGTTGTATGATTCTTAAATTAGTTACTTCAAAATAGATGTCACATTTTCTTTTACAGCTTTGTGGTATGGACCAATTTTGGGGCATTGCTTTAAGAGCACAATCTGGTGATGTCAGTCGAGCAGCTATCCAATATATTAACTCCTATTATATTAATGGTGAGTTATTTGAAATATTCCCTAATAGATAATTTTTTTATCTGAAGATTTTTAGTTTAGCTACAGTTAATTTTCTTTATATAGCAAAACAAGAATATAGGATTGATTCACATGTCTAAACATCTGATTTTCAGGTAAAACTGGTTTGGAGAAGGAGCAAGAATTTATTAGTAAGTGTATGGAGAGTCTTATGATAGCTTCTAGCAGTCTTGAACAAGAATCACACTCAAGTCTGACTGTTATAGAAAGAGGACTTCTTATGCTGAAGACACATCTTGAAGCATTTAGGAGAAGGTAATTTTTTTTATACCACATTAGAATGAAGTTCAGACTTTTTTTTTTATTGCTGACATGTCCAAAAGTATTCCTAAAAGAGGGTTTTTTCTAGGAGGTAGGTAGAAAACATAACTTAGCAAAATCCAAGTGCTAGTATTGGAAGTAATTTTTGTTCATAATATGTAACATATAGTGGTACAATAGACAATATAGATTCCTTTTGCAGAGCTTTAAAATCATTAGGTTGTGAGAAGGTATGCATGAGTAAGAATTTCTAGTCAGAATTCCATCACTAACAAAGTATTACTAAGATTAAAAAGGCAGAACCCTACCAAACATGATTTCACTAAAACCCTCACCAAGAGATCAAATAATCTCTCATAGTTGAACCAAGTTGAGGTTGTTTCATTTGCTGTTTTGTTTTTTTTTTTCTTCCTGGACTAGGAAAAAGTATTTTAATTTTGCATTTCCATTTACCATGGAAACATGATAAAAAATTCTGTTAATGAATATCTGTATAATTAATTTAGACATACCCTGTGTAATACAGAAATAAAGCAAATTAACAGTTATGAATGTTTCGACTGAAGTGAAAGGTGAGTAGATAGTTTTAATTAAGAAAATCTGTGTAGTAGAAATCATGAGTAAATGTAAAAGTATAAAGAACTGTGTTGTGCCCCGGCTGGTGTTTCTCACCGGTTAGTGTGTCGGCCAACGCACTGAAGGATCTCCAGTTTGATTCCCAGTCAAGGGCATGTACCTGGGTTGCAGGCACAATCCTGGCACTTGTGTGGGTGCGTGTGGAAGGCAACCAGTTGACATCTCTCTCATATCAATGTTTCTTTCCCCATCTCTCTTTCTCCCCTTCCCTCCATCCCTTCCACTCTTTAACAATCAATGGAAGAAACATCCTTGGCTGAGAATAACAAGCAAAAAATAAGATGAAAAAAAAATTGTTAATCACTTCTTTCAACTTCAGAGCTTAGTTTGATAATGAAAATGCCATAGAATTGACATTTATTGACATTTAAAAAATATTTTATTGGTTTGTTACAGAGAGGAAGGGAGAGGTAGAGAGTTAGAAACATGTCTGAGAGAAAAACATCGATCAGCTGCCTCCTGCACACCTCCTTCTGGAGATGTACCTGCCACCAAGGCACATGCCTCCGACCGGAATCAAACCTGGGACCCTTCAGTCCATAGGCCAACGCTCTATCCACTGAGCCAAACCAGTCAGGCATTTATTGACATTTTTATTTAAAATATCAGGAAATATTGAACAGCGAAGGTACTCTAGGCATTCTTTATACAGAACATGACTCTATGATTAAAACATTTGGGTATTGCAAAATTTTTTACTTTGATTATGATTGAAATTTTGGAAATTCTTTTTAAATAATTCTTGGTGTTTTTAAAGAATGTATAGTGAACTCAAGATTTTTGCACAGAAACTAAATATTGCGAGGTAACATGTACCACTTTTAAAAATAAATAAGAATAAGCAAATGTTATGTTGTATTTAAATTAATACTCAAAATTTATATATTATACAAGATAGTACTGTAGAAAATAGTATCAGATAGTTACTATTAATGATATAAATATATACAGGGTGGACAAAACTAGATTTACCATTGTTTGTATGGAAAATAATGAAATAATAAATAATAAAAGGAGCTGTGCTTTCATGTACTCACAAATCTAAACCTAATTTTGCCTACCCCTGTACATATGTGTTTATATATTCCTTATATTGAGAGTAAATAAAAACATCTCCTTTAAAGGTTTTTTTCAAGATAAGGTTATAATAAAATAGTCATTCTCAACCAGAAGCAATTATGTTTCCTGGAGGACATTACATAACTTCTGGAAACATTTTTGATTATCATAGTTTAAGGGGGAAGGGGCTACTATTGGCATGTAGTAAGTAGGTAGAAACCAAGGATGCTAGTAAACATGCAGTGCATGAGACACCTACCCTCCTTCCATTAATGAAGAATTATTGGGCCCAAAAAGGTTCTCTAAGACTAATTTTTTGCTTAGTAATAGAAGCCAGACATTGGCCCGCTTCTAGGAAATAAAGTCCAATATATTCTCTTACCCTCCTTCTATTCCAGAATTGATGATTAGGTAAGATATTGATAATCTTTTTATCTGTATTTATGTACCCTGGATCCTGTCTTTAGCTACTAAAAATCACTTGGAAAATTGACAGATATTTGGAGTGTCATGTTAGATGCCTGTGTCCTTTGAAATCCTAGTCTTTGTAATTCAGTTTTAGCAATCATGGAATAAGCCCACAAAATTCTGCTAGGCTGATTAACAAATATTTACTAGAAAAACTTCTGTCTTTGATAAAAGTATTTCTGGTAGCCCTTGTTTTCCCCCCTCTTTTGAATGAAGGAATTACAACTTCCTATCTAAGTTTAATTCAGTATGATGAACCTAAACTTAGTGCTTTTATTTTGGGGAAAAAAATTAAACTTAATGCTATTGATAGACTAAATTAGAATATGCTAAAATCTTTTGTGGACTTTTTCATTTTGTGAAATAATAAAAACTTCAGTAATATTAAAATGTTTTAAAATGATATCCTTTCTGTGTGTGGTTTTTGTGTGTTTTAGGTTTGCATATCATCTCAGACAGTGGCAAATTGAAGGCACTGGAATTAGTAGTCATTTGAAAGCATTGAGTGACAAACAATCCTTACCACTAAGAGTTGTATGTCAGCCAGCTGGACTTCCTGACAAGGTAGTTGCGTAGTTTTAGTTTCCAAATTGATAACATTTCCCAGTTCAAATATCTGTTCTTTTTGTATTTTTAAATTGATTGCATCTCATATTTCAGATGACTATTGAAATGTATCCTAGTGACCAGGTAGCAGATCTTAGGGCTGAAGTAACTCATTGGTATGAAAATTTACAGAAAGAACAAATAAATCAACAAGCTCAGCTTCAGGAGTTTGGTCAAAGCAGCCGAAAGGGCGAGTTTCCTGGTAAGTCCAATAGTTCCAATTTTCATATTTCTTAGGTTGCATTATAATAACAACTTTGAAGCTTTACTTCTTTGAAGACTACCAACTATGACTGTGGCTCCCACTCACCTTCCCCTACTCGTGGTATACCATTCATTCTTAAGCAGGAGTTAAGAGTTACTTCAGATGTTACTTGTAAACATGTTCTTTCCCTTTTTGAAAAAATTTCTACTTTTGGAGGTTATTTGATAAGCACTGTGGGAAATAATAATTTGTTTCCATGTACTAATTTGTAATCAATAATTTATTTTGCCATTTAGATATATTTTGTTTTTGTTGTTCTTCAGAGCATATGAAAATAATGCACCCTTCAATTCCACTTGTGCATCTCTCCCTTCCCTCCAAAAAAGTATCATACTAAAAGTTTTCATGTAGGCCTGAAAGGTATATTTGTTTTCTGCATTACTGTTAACAACTAGTACATTTTAAAAACATATTTTACTGGTTTTTAGAGAGAGGATGAGAGAGGGTTAGCAATTTAGAAACATTGATGAGAGAGAAACATCAATTGGTTGCCTCTTGTATGTCCCCTAGTGGGGATCGAGCCCGAAACCTGGGCATGTAACCTGACTGGGAATTGAACCATGACCTCTTGGTTCATAGACCAAGGCTCAACAACTAAGCCACACCGGGTGGGCGAGGACTAGTGATTTCTAGTGTCTTTCTATAACATAAAATCTGAGCTAATCAGAGGATTGATGGTAAAAGCTGTTAATTTTTCTTAAACTTTAAGGGTCTGAAATTATAACAGGCTAAATACATATTTAGGGGAAAAATCTTAAAAGAGTTTTAAGGCTCGTTTTTAGGATTTTTAACATGACTTTGTGCAGGATGATAATTTGACATCTTTTACTAAAGAGCCAACCATTTTACTACAGTGTGCTTAATTAATGTGAAACCATGTATATCTTCTAAAATAGTAGATCTTAAATTTTTTCTTGAATAATGAATAAATACTCTTGGTATAGTAGGTGTTGAAAAGTCTCCCTTTTACCCTGATCTTTAAAGCACCGATTTTTCTCTCCTGCTAAGGTAAATGTTAGTTCCCTACACTTTGTTCAGAAGATACCAAGATATAATATTAACATATTCATATGGATATAGGTACACGCACACACACATACACACACACACTTAAAATACAAATGTAGCATTCTGTTTATACTGTCCTTTCCTTATAGTGTTTGACATTCTTGGAGAATATTCCATATAGAAAATTACCTCATTCATTCACATTTTATTTTTTTATTTTTTTAAATTTTTTTAAAATTATTATTACATAAAGCTTTACAAAGATTAGTACATATATCTCTTTTTCCCCCTGTCCTTCCCCCCACCTCCCCTACCCCCCAGTGTTTTGTGTCCATTGTATTTTTAATTTTATTTTTCTATCACCTTTATCCCCTATATGCCCTCTACCACCTCCCCCTGCAATCACCACACTCTCGTCCATGTCCATCAGTTCTCTCTCATTTTTTCTTTTGTCGTCATTAAAAATATATCTTATTGATTTTTTACAGAGAGGAAGGGAGAGGAATAGAGAGTTAGAAACATCGATGAGAGAGAAACATTGATCAGCTGCCTCCTGCACACCCCCCACTGGGGATGTGCCCGTAGCCAAGGTACATGCCCTTGACTGGAATCGAACCTGGGACCCTTCAGTCCGCAGGTTGACACTCTATCCACTGAGCCAAACTGGTTAGAGTTCTCTCTTAGTTTTTTGTTCAGTCCTTCCACTGTCCCGTCCTCCTTCTATCCCCCAGTGCTGTTTGACTGCTCTCTGAGTCTATCTCTGTTTTGCTTGTCTTTCTCTGACTGGCTTATTTCACTTAGCATAATGTTCTCCAGGTCTCTTTTTTTTTTATTATTGATTTTTTTTATAGAGATGAAGGGAGAGGGATAGACAGTTAGAAACATCAATGAGAGAGAAACATCGATCAGCTGCATCCTGCAGACTCCCTCCTGGGGATGTGCCCGCAACCAAGGTACATGCCCTTGACCGGAATCGAACCTGGGACACTTGAGTTCACAGGCTGATGCTCTATCCACTGACCCAAACCAGTTAGGGCTCCAGGTCTCTGATACACAAAGCAGTAGTCCTGTTTCACTCATTTCTGAAAAAAGCTGTTTAGTGCCCAGCCTGTAGAGTTTATCTACAATACTTTAATAAAAATTGACAATATTTATTTAAGTTTCAATGAATTAAGTAAAATATCTTATTTTCTCGATTCATTTTTTTTATTAAAAATATTTTTAATTAGAGTTGATATACAATACTATATTAATTTCAGGTATACAGCCCAGTGACTAGACATTATATAATTTACTAAGTGATCAGCCTGATAAATCTAGTAGCAATCTGAAATCAAATATATTTTTTACAATATTATTTATTACTAGGGGCCCGGTGCACAAAAATTTGTGCACTCGGGGTGGAGGGAGTCCCTCAGCCCGGCCTGTGCCCTCTCACAGTCTGGGACCCCTCAGTGAATATCCTATGATGGCGCCAGTCTGCCAGGCGCCTTTTGTATGTGTGTGTGTGTGTGTGTGTGTGTGTCACCACTGGGGACCTGCCCCCAGCTGCATCTGAGGCTCTGAGCAGTCCTCCTGTGTGTGTCTACCTGCTGGGGGCCTGCCCCCAGGCACACCGTGGAGGCTTGGAGCAGGCACCCCCTCTATGTTGATCTCTCAGACTCTTGCCCTCCCCTGCATGTTGTTCTCTTGTTTGAGCTGTGACCAGGGCTGGGTGCTGCCTGCCTCCCAAGCTTGCCTACTGCCCATCTTCCTCCAGCCACCAGAAAGCAGGGAAAATCCCGCCTCGTGGTCAGGCCAGCCTTTTCCTGCTCCCTGATCCCCGGAAGGGACCTGGGAAGCCGCCAAGCAGGCCGCCGACTCTTTCCCACTCACCCGTCCCCTGCTGCTTTCCTTTCCCACTTCCCGGTGCCGCCAAGGGGTCTGGGGAGCTGCCAAGCAGGACCCCGGCCCCTGCAGCCTTGCTTTCCCGCTCCCCGGTGCCCGGCAAAGGGCCTGGGCAGCCACCAAGCAAGCTGGGACCCCCCCCCCCCCGCCGCCGCCTCTTTCCTGCTCCCCGTCCCACCACCTTGCTT
>PVJC01019582.1:0-30067 GCA_004026665.1 Murina feae
CGCCTCCGTACCTCTGTACTTTGCTTCCGCCGCTCCTCTGAGTCTCAGACTCTTTTCTAGTTGTAGGATTTTCACTCAGCCAGCCTTCCTGTGGGTGCGAGTGGTGTCCGTGTGTTCTTTTCATGGTTTTTCTGAAATAGTTTTTCACGCTTGCATTTACGGTGTTTACCTTATGCCGCCATCTTGCTGTCGATCTCAAATGGTAACTATATGTTTAATATTTTGAGGAACTGCCAAATTTTCCCAGAGCGGCTGCACCATTTTAACTTCCCGCTAGCAGTGTATCAGCGTTCTGATTTCTCTACATCCTTTCCAGTGCTTATGATTAATCTGTCTTTTATTAGCGCACACACTAGTGGGTGTGAAGTGGTATCTCATGGTTTTGATTTGCATTTTCCCGACAGCTAATGATATTGAGCATCTTTTTATGTGTTTATCTGCCATTTCTGTGTCTTTGAAAAAAATGATTCCGTTTCTTTGCCCATTTTTAGATGATCTCTTTATTGAGTTCAAGGTATTTTTAAATTAATATCCCTTTTGATTTCTAATTTGAGGCATGAGTTACATATAGAGGAGGAGTTTTGTTTCAAACAGTTCTGTCCCAGCTTCTGGTTGTGCCCTCACAGGGGCTCATCAGTATTCTGCTCAAGGCTCAGGTGGACCTGAGCGTCTCCAGGGTTTGCTCTGTGCAGAAACCTCCCTGTGTCTCTGATTAACTTGTCTCTCTGGACTCCCAGCTCCTTCTGCTCAATTCAGGGAGCTCCTCACGCTCCACCTGGTCCCCACTTGGGAACGCAAGGCAGGAAGCTGGAGCCATTCCAGGGCTCGCTGTCCGTAGTGGTTTCCATTTCTCAGGAGTCACTGTCCTTCATTGCCTGCTGACCAGTTTCATAAAAACTGCTGGTTTTAAAACTTTTTTTTTTTTTGGCGTGGGGAGTAAATCTGATCCCTGTTTTGTCTGGAAGTGGAAGTTTCCCATTGCCATGTTATTTAAGTTACAAAATAAAAATAATCTCAAGGTCATCCATAAGGGAATAAATGGAACATTCATGTGATGTACCTGAAAGCTATTAAATGTAGATATAACTTGATAATATAAAAAAGAGGTTGAAAGTCTATAGTAAATTCCAGTGTTTAAAATGTATTATTATGTATTCATGTGTTATGTGTATGCATAAAGAAGTAAAAGAAAATGCTCCAAAATATTACATCATTTGTGAATTTAGGATGATTTTAATCTTCTACATCTTCTAAATTGTCTCTAATGCATTCATTGAGAACCTTACATATGTGTGTGTATATGTATATATGTATGTGTGCATACACACACACACAGATATTGTGGGTGGGGAAAGGAGGAAATATGGAAGGCGTGATTATAGGAGACAGTTGGGCTATAAGCCAGACTCTGCTACATTTTGCTTATGATTCAGGGAAACTCATTTCCTTCTCTCAGCCTCAGTCTTCTCAGCAAAGGCAAAGTAACCTCAGAAGCCCTGCTGGGACAGCCGAGGGAGGGGCCTGTGCCTGCTCTAAGGTGAACAGCACCTTGCCTGCTCTGCCCTTTTCCTTAGAGCTAGTGAGATCTCCCCGGGTGCTCCGTACTCCAGATGGGATGGCAGTTCTCTTCTGGTTGGTTTTTCTAGGTCAAGGACGCCTGGAGCAGGGAATTTATAATTTTGAAGGCACCTCTCTTGTGGCTACTTGCTGCCCATCTGAAGTGAGCAGGGAGCAGTGAGCACCGAGTCAGGGAGGGGCCAAGGCATCATCGAGGGCCTGCAGTACCAGGGGTGGGGGCCCCGCCCCCTGCTGCCCCTCGCCAGCTGGTGCATTTCCCTGCTCACTTCCAGGGCTGCTCTGCTCACCTTCCCCGGACACCTCCCTGTTCCTGCCAGATGTGAAAGCACAGCTTGTCCCAGCTTCTGTACCTAAGTGTCCACCGTGTTCCTTAGCCCTGAAAAGTGGAGGTGACAGCAGGAATAGGCAGGATAGGGCAGGCAGTAGGCAAGGGACATCTCTTCAGGATTCAGGAGGAACCAAGACCATGACATGAACCAGGGATATTTAACCTAGAAGAGAATGTTCTTCAGGACATTGGTGTCTGAATAATAAAGCTAGCATTTACCGGACACTGCTGGACACGGTGCTACATTTTCTCTTAAAAAATTCTCACAGGTGCCATTTACAGATGTGGGAACTGAAGCACAGGGAAATAGAAAATCAACATGAATCTATCACAGAGTTCATTCCCACAGGGGAGGGAACTTGCAGAGGATGCGCACCAGAGATTGGGAATTTAGTCCATTTTAGGGTTCTGTCTACCACAAATACCATCTACTTGTCAGTGCTGTGAGTTAAATAAAATGTGGAAGTACCTAGCACAGGGCCTGGCCTGCTGTTGGTCTCATATCTGTTCACTAAATCTTTCTGACTTGCTTGTGATTAGATGTGGGAAAAGGAGCCCATTTTAGTGTTTTCTCTTTATCTCCAGCGCCCAACCCTTGCAGGTCCAGGACGTGTTCTTCTGTAAAAGGAAGGAAGACCATATGGGCAAGCAGTTTTGGGTAAGAGGTGAGGGACTCTGAGAAGAGCCAGAGAGCAGGGTAGGGGGAGGCTCCGCAATGAACGAGCAGAGGATGTCGGTGGGCAGGGAGGACAGGCTTTGCCGCCATCACCTCTCCAGCCTATTTCACTCCCAGACGCCAGACGCGGTAGCTGCTGCTGCTACCAAATGTGTTTATGCCGCCCCATATGAGCATCTGCAAACACTCCTGGAAGAGCTGCTTCAGAAGCAAGGGGAGGTGCTGGGTTCCTGCCCAATTATCTGGCTGAACTCTGGTGCAGAGGCTGTGTCCTCTCATTCTGCTCCTTCCTCCAGAGGGGCCCAATGGGACAGACTTGCAAATGCAGCTTAGAAATGCTAGCTGAGGTGCCCGCTGGGATTCAGGGCTCCAGCTGTGCATAATCCAGCAAGGGGAAGCATTGCACCAGGGCAGAGGAAGGACAAACAACAGGGCTGGTGTAAGAAATTAGGGCACCTGGACGACCAAGAGGGCTCCAGATGCATAACTCTGCTCATGTACTTTCCCCAAAGCACAGTGTAGGCTCACCTCCTCATTGAGGCATTCCCCCATCACTTTAATTTTTAAAAAATTGATTTTAGAGAGAAACATCGATTTGTTTTTCCACTTATTGATGCATTCATTGATTGGTTCTTGTAAGTGCCCTGACCAGAGATCAAACCCAGGACCTTGGCTCTAACCAACTGAGCTACCCGGCCAGGGCCCCCCTCCCCTCCATCACTTTAAGTGAGAGCAGCTAGCTCCTCCCTTCTTGTTCAGGGGCCATAGGTTCCAGGGAAGGGCAAGGAATGAGAGCACCTTCCTTGGCTCTCACTGTCAGGTAACAAGCTACGGAACGCGGGCATGTCAGTGACCTCCCCTGGGAACCACGTTTTCTTACCCTTTAAATGAGACGGAAGCACACGGTTTCTGTCAGCCGTTGGAGATGCTTCAGTTCCAATGGCCTTACGTTATTTTGCTCTTTTGCTCTGGGTCTTCATTGGCCTTGAGCTTAGGGCGGTGTGTGGCCCCCAAGGCTTCTACATGGGCTAAAACACAGGTGGGACTCACACCATGAACACTTGCTCTATGAACACCATGCCTGCACCACGGCGAGCAGCCGGATGCTAGCAAGGCTGTGAGCTTCCTGCCCTTAGGTGCCGGAGTGTCTCCTTTTCAGAACCCAGAATTAGCTGAAAAGAACTCAGAAGGGTTCCGTGGTGGGGGTGACCTCCCTACGCAACATCAAGAAAGAAAAGTCTGGCTATTCCTTGGCTAGAGTACCTTCCCACCTTTCCACACACCAGGTACCGCAGGCACCAGTTGCACACCCCACCACATTTCAGTAACGGAGTTGCTAACGTCAGCGAGTCAGCAAGAGCTTCACTCAGTGACTAACAGCCAGCCAATCAGCAACAGCTTCACTCCAGTGACTAATAGCCAGCCAATCTGCAACAGCTTCACTCCCCTAAGTGACTAACAGCCAATCAGCAACAGCTTCCAATGCCATGCTGCCTCACTGCAGTGACCACACTGCTAACCACAAGGGAGTGAAATGGGCGACGTGCAGGGGTCTGCCACCAGGTTCCCACAGCGGCAGGCAAGCGGCCCCCAAACTCCACCTGCTGAGAGCCGCGCGCCCCTGAACTCCGCTCCCGGAACCCTTTCGTACCAGCCCGTGTTTGTGCCGTGGGCGCCGACAGGACGGCTCTCCGCCGCTTAGCAAACTGCGGCCTCTGGTGTGACAGACCGAGTGCCGGAGGGTGGAGGGTCCGCCGCAGGAAGAGCCGCCTGCAGGGGAGCACGATGGTACCAGGGGGGCAGCTGCCAGTCTGCCCCGCTCGCTCTTATTGCTCCGCCCCGCATAGGCCGGGCTCAGAGGAGCTGCGCAGTGGGCAGCGCTCGCGTTCTGTCATGTCCACTGGGCCTCTGACTGCTGGGCCGAGGCAGCCGTCGGTCCCGGAGCCCGCGATGGGCGGCAGGAAACAGCCGGTGGGAGAAGCACCTGCTCCGGCACCGCAGCGGGCACAGGCGTCGGGGAGCCGGGCCGGCTGGCAGGAGTGGTGAGTAGACCCTCTGTTCCTGCCACCTAGAAGGTTCTCCTTCCTTCTTGCCCGTCGCTGCCCCTCACCCAAACCTTCCAGGCCTTGCCCTGCCTGCGCAGAGAGTGCAGGGAGAGGGCCCGGAGTACAGGCCAAGCGCACCTGCTGCTGGAAGGGACCGCGGCGGGCAGAACCCGAGTCCCCACGATATTCTGTGGGAGGCACTGGGCTGATGAGGCCGCATGAAATGGGAAAAGACCGTGGGGAGCCACGTCCCCATGCCCGGCCTCGTGTTCTCCCCTGTAACGCAAGGAGACTAGGACACCGTAGATGTCCCCACTCTGCCCCCAGGGCTACTGGTTCAATTGGCCTGTGGTCGGGCCTGTGAAATGACATTTTCTGAAAGCCCCCAACTGATCCAGGCGGGGTTGGGAACCCCTGAGTTAAGTTGGTGTCTGAGAGCACTTCCACCTCCGACATTGGGTGAACCTGGAAGTCAACGCCAGTGCTGTTGGGGCAGGACAGCGGTGCAGAGTGTGGAAAAGCAACTTTGGGGTTAATGTGGTTAACAGGAGTCCTGGCTTCCATTAACTGAGCTCGTATTCCGTGCTTGGTTCTTTGATTGCATTCTCTTTTAATTAAATTGCCACATCAACACTGCGCCTTCAGTATCACGATTGCCATTTTAGAGCTGAGGGAACCTAAGGTCAGAGAGGTGAGTGACTGGGGTGGGACTTAATTCTGCCTCTGTCTGACTTCAAAGTCGGTGCTCCTTTCAAACTGGTACCTTCGACATAAATGGCCTTTTAAGTAGTTGCTTGGGTAATTCCTGCAGTTTTGGGGTTACCTTAGCACCTAATTAGGTGTTGGGGGAAGTCCCCCTCTTTTCTGCTTTACACCATCACTAGAGTATTGGAGGACATTGACAAGCTAGCGTGTTATTGAGTGAGTGAGGCCAGCCAGTCTCCAGCGTCACCTGGAGAACCATGGAGTTGTGGGCCTTATCTTCAGTGGCGGATAGGAGACCTGCAAATGGAGGACACAGCCTCCTCCCCAGGAGACCTGCCTTCAGTTGTGTCATAGGCTGCTGTGTGCAAGAAAGGAGAGGAATTCTGAAGCGAAGGGTCTGGCAGCCTTGAGGACTGGCAGGATAGCACGCACCAAGTAAGAGTGAACAGTAACCTGGTTTGAACTTCGTTTTAAAGATGAAGTCAGCGTTAAGGAACGGTCCATTTGCTGCATGCTTGGGTCTTCCTGAGACATTTCCTGTGGGGTGACACTGGCCCTCTTTGCTGAGGGCTGCAGGGGATGCTTGCTGTGGCCCATGTGACTTTGCCTGTTACTCAGTAGCATTTCAAGGATGCATTCTGTCCACCTGTACTTGAAATTAGCAAGCAAATGGAGGACACAGCCTCCTGCCTAGCTTGGCACATGTTTCACATTTCCTCAGACAGTTTTAAGTAGGTGCCTAGGCATTGGCCTTGAGTGACAACAGGATATAGATGTGCTAGATGGGTTCTTGGATCTCAGCTACGTGATGCAAAGCTCTGGTGTTTCCCGTGGACAAGTGCAAAACGTCAGGTGGAGAGTGGACACTGTGGGCATTGAGATATGAACCAGGTGTAGTGCCTGTGCCCTGGAAGCTCATGGCCTAGTTGGGGGGGAAAGAAGTTGCATAACTGACTAAAATGGAAACTGACATGGCAACTGTGAGGACAGTGATGTGGGACACAGGGAGGAAGGGGTTCTGGTTGAGTGTGGAGCTCCCAGCAAGCTCCACAGAACCACGATGTTCTCCAAGTGAGATCCATATGGGAAGAGCGTTTCCAGTTGCTGGGTAGATTAGAAAATGGGCCTGTGAAGAAAGAGACTGTAGCAGCCAGCGAGGTGGTTTTTGGTTGCAGGGGAAGGGAGTAATATCAAGAGGATGGGGTGCCGAGGTATAGCAATGCTTTGGTTTATACCTTACATGCTTCCTCCCACTTTCTAATAGAATTCTGTTTCCATTGGTGCATCTACCCTTCACATGGCCATGACCTTCACTACATTAGGCCATCTCGTTCCCCTTGCTGGTAATTGGTTTAAATGTGAACATTTGGTGCAGCTATGGGCAAGACAATGTGTCGTAAGGTCTTCTGGGAAAGGCTTCCTTGTTAAAAGGAGACACAGGAACGGAAGGTCTCCTTTTCTTCTTCTGGACGTTATTGTGTCTGGATGTGATGCTGCACTGGGCCCACCATCTTGCTACCATGAAGGGAGTGAGTATGAGGGCAGAGCCCAGGCTAAAAACGAACAGGAAGATGAGACCCACATCCTTGATGATGTCATTGGGCGCCTGCATTAGCTCTCCTAGCTCTGGACATATGTTAAATAACATATGTCTTTAGTATTGGCATTTGCGATGGGATTGTATATTACAGGCAGCTGAGGCATTCTACAAAGGAAAGAAGGAGAGACAGCACTCTGATGGATGTCACATCTGGCACAAATCCTGGGCTTTTCTGAATGCGGATGTCTCTCCTAAGAATGGATTATTATTTCCAGTACCAGCCAGCCATCGTCTTTCTTTCAAGCCTTTCCTAAGCCTGTGTCCAGATGGGGGCAATCAATTCTGTTTTAGACAAAACCCTTTTTGTTCTAAGATCAGCTGGAGTTGTCCAGGAGAATTATTAACTACCACTATATATAATTTATATCTGCTGCTGCTCAATCTGAGGTCTTGCTACACAGAACCAGCACCTACAAGCAAAGAATCTGCCCTTGAGACTTTATTTAGATTCCTAGATTCTGTGTTTTCGAAACTGCTATTTGTCTCTCCCATTGAGTAGCACACAGGCCTTGGTTTTAGTTGCTCTGGAAGATAAGCGCCTGTCTCTTCCAATTCCCTCTGGGGCCTTCAAGAGTGAATTCTGGGTGCCTGTATTTAATGTTAGTATGCCCACCCAAAACATACGTTTCACATATTGTTTAAATTCATCAAGCTTTTTTAAAAATATGCTTTAATGAAAACAAAAGACAAACATTGCATTTATAGAGGTGCCAGATGCTCAGAATTTCGCCTTGAGAAATCATTTCTCCAACACAGCACCTGGCTCTCAGAAGAATCTCTCTGAGCCCTGACTAGGTGGGAGGCAATCCTCTCACTCTGTTTACTTTTCAATATCTCAACCATACTTAAGTTCAGCTGATGGGCTTTTTTTGTTTGATTAATTATTCAAATTATGACAATTATTAACTAACATTTTCTAATGTTACAGATATTTGAGGAATTGAAAAATGAAGTTAATATTAATCGATTCATCTAATATGTCATTGAATTAATTTGATTCTGGAACATGATTTTCCACTGTTGTTCAATACAGACATATTTGTATGCTACAATCTTGGTTTTTTAATCTTATTAAATTTTAATATTTTTCCTATGTCACCATATCATTTTATAATTATGTTAATAGTTGCATAATTGGATCAACAAGTAGTGGAATAACATAGCTTTGTAAGAGACACTGGTGGTAGTTAGGGAACTGTTCTCCTCCTCCTCCTCCTCCTCTCCTTCTTTTTTCCTCCTCCTTTGCTTCATTGTCCAACTCTCCCTCAGGGATGAGGATTCATAATGAGTAAGGCCAGCTCCAGGGGCAAATCCTGATTGGTCTAAGTCAATCATGGGGGACCCATTTCTCTTGCCAGAGATTTAGGCACCTGCATATGTTGCTGTTCTGTGAAGGGATGAGAAGAATGTGTGCTGGGAGCTTCTGGCACAAGTGTGCTTCCCAGGAAGAGATGTCCCTTCCTTCTACTGGGTGCTCTTTTATCTGTATGTCATTCCTAAAAGTGTAGCGGGAAACGTACTCCACTGATTCAACCTCTGTCTCCCACTGGTAAACGTGAGAGCCTCTTTTAGGGTGCAACCCTGAAACCTATTATAGTATTAGGAGCCTGTTAGTGGGCATTGGGTGTATAGACCTGGGAGTGTTTCATGGTTGATCAGATTTCTCACCTTAGCCCACATCCTCTGTGGCACTCTCCGGGGTCTTATTATGTATGTCCTGCTCCTTACTGATGTGAAAGTTTGGGGATTAAACTAGGTCAGCCAAGTTCTCTCTTCTGTTTCCCCGAGTGAGTCAGGGCACAAACAGCCAACAAAGCCTGATCACTGGGAACTAGCTGACAGGTGTGACTCAAAGCTGGGCAGGGGGAGGCAAAATGTTAGGCATCTTAAAGATGCCCTAGAAAGCCCTGACTGGTTTGGCTCAGTGGACAGAGCGTCACCTGCAGACTGAAGGGTCCCAGGTTCGATTCTGGTCAAGGGCATGTTCCTTGGTTGCGGGCACATCCCCAGTAGGGGGTGTGCAGGAGGCAGCTGATTGATGTTTCTAATTCTCTATCTCTTTCCCTTCCTCTCTGTAAAAAAAAAAAAAAAAAAAAATCAATAAAATATTTTAAAAAAAAAAAAAAAAAGATGCCCTAGAAAGACCATGGTACTTCAAGGCCAGGAGCCTGTAGGAAATAGTTCTTTTGGGTCTTCTCAGATGAGGGGTCCTCACTGGAGACGGAGGGCTGTGGACTTGGCATCCTGTCTTTCTTTAGTTGACTGATCCTTTGGATATGCTCTGTTTAGACTAGGTCCACACCCCTAGGCTTTTGTAAGATTTAATTAAGACTTGGGTTAAGATTCTGATTTTATTCCTGGCTCCATTGTAAGCAATTATAATTTGGTTCATCATCTACCCATTCAGATTCTCAGTACTAACTACAAAACGTGTTGATGGCAATATCTTTGTCATAGAATTATTGAGAATATTAAGTGACATTTGAGTGAAACAACAGTAATTTATGAGTCATCTACTATGCGTCAGGCTTTAGAAATAAAAAGACAAATAAGAATTATTTCTTGTCCTTAGCAAGCTTACAGTCTGATGGAGAAAATTACTTGTAAATTGTTGGTTATTATCACTACTACCCAGGACCCATATATTTGAAGAGAAAACTTGGCTGACCTAGTTTAATCCCCGAGTAAGGGTGTTCTAGCTTGTGTTACCCGATCCTACCATTGGTGCCGGGGCAGGGCAAACAAGAACATTGGGCTGGTATGACCTCTAGGGGCTGGGACCTTATCTGCAAGGCTGTGTGGGCATTTCTTCTATGATATTTTTCACGGCCAACCTCTGGTCAGTTTGAGCTGAGGAGTGACGACATCATGTTTCTTATTCCCAAAGGCTCAAATCTGGATTGGCAAGAGCAGGAATTGATGAGGATGTAAGAATCTGGAATGTCTGAGAGAGGTCTCAGGTCCTTCTTCTTGGGCCGAGAGAATCTTCAGTGACATGTAGCACCAAATAGAAGCGTCCCTCTGGATGGTGTCTTGGTGTCAGCACCTCTCCTTCCCCCCAGTTGGAAGATAAGTTCTCAGCCTTCATGAAGAAAGTATAAGGTTTTCTTATTTAGCAAAATAAATCTCGGTCAAGTTGTTTCAAACATTTTTAAAAAAAAAGCAAAATTCTTCCTTTCAGTGGACACTTACTTGGGAGCTGAGTATGTAAAACAGGTAACCATGGAGTGCTCCGGGTTGATGCTGGTTTGGGGGGCAGGGAGTCCTGCCCATTCAACCTTCAACCCCATCCTTTCCAGGGAGGCCCTTAAGGATCTTGGGGAAAGCCACAGGGCTCTGCAGAGCGCTGCTTGAAGCCCCCACATTAGATAAACTCTAGCTCATTTCTCGTGTAGATAATGTCCTGTGTATAGTCCATACCTGGTTGGAATTGAGCTCTGTTGAGGTTTCTAACCCTAAGGAATCTCTCTGACCAACCGCCTGTTAAATCTGGAATTCCATATCCTGGGGGCTTTGGAAGACTTAATCTTTCCAGAATGCCCCATAGAAATGCAGGCATTCTTGGGAAAGGTAATACAGTAAATCCATGACCCATTCCCAATCACATTTATTCCACTAACATTTGCTGAGTATCTACTAAGTGCCAGGTACAGTTCTGTAGACTGGGGATACAATTCTGAACAAATAGGCAAAACCCCTCAGCTCTTGGGGTCTATGTTCCAGTGGGAGGAGGACAAGTGACAACCAGGCCCTAGGGGGCTGGGGTGCAGTGCTGGGGACAGGCTGCCCAAAATATGTTACAGTCTTGCTGTACTCACCTCCTTGCTGAGGACGCTGCTTGGCCAGAGCTAAATAATGTGCTGAGTCTCCAGCTCAGCTCGGCAGGGCATTTCTGCCAGGCTTGGGATTACTTGGTTTGCCCACTGTTCTCTGGGGGTCTGTGGTGATGCCTCAGGGGCCACCTTGAGGCAGGAAAAGAGGAGAATAGGTGAAAGGGGGTAAGGAGAGGCCACCGAGTGCTTCACTTGGGTCTAACTCATTGCTTCTCAAACTTTGCTGCACATTATAACACCTCTGAAGGGTGAAATCTCAGATGCTGGCTCTACCTCAGAGCTGTTACATCAGATTCTCTGGCGGTGGATCTTAGGCCTCAGGAGTGTAAGCTCCTTGGGTGAGAAAATTTTGAGAACCACTGAACTAACTTAGATAATAAGTCTCTAAAGTTTTTTTGGGGAAGCGTTCCTGGGCTTTAAGCACAGGAATATTCTCTACCTTTGGAGAGTGTCGGGCTCACCTGGAGAACTTGGCAAGCATACACAGGCCAAGCCTCTCTCCATATCCGCAGGCTCCCAGATGATTCCGAGATGCATCAAAGTGGGAAAACCATTGGGGTCAGAGCTCGTCCCAGTGGGAGGAAGTGGAAGAACTGGGGCTCTGTGGCACCTCACAAACCCACGGCTCCTTGGGCCCAGAGCAGAAAGGAAAATAAAAATTTCTGTATAGGTTTTGTGACTTTGAAGCTGTACCTCCTCCATCACTGTGTTGGACCTTCACACCCCATAGGTTGGTATTGCCCCATTCCACAGATGAGGAAACATTCAAAGGTAGGAAGCAGCTTGCTCAGAGCCACATGGGATTCCAACCCCAGATATTCTTGCCAGATCCTGGGTGTGGATGGTCATGCTTTTTCTTTTGTGACCCAAACTATTATCAGGAGCACCAGAAAGGTCATCTGCGTCTTAACTCAGATGATGCTCTCATTGTCTCTTAAAAGTGGCTCCGAAGTCCACCCTGGGAGACTCGGTCCTGTGCTCACAAGCAAACACATTCATTCATGCTCTCCTGTTCGCTCTCCTCTTGTGCTGATGAAGGAAAGCTTGTAGACCCTTCCTTTCTCTTGGAACCCTGTACATGTGATGAGCAGAATTTCAGTGCAGTTTGGTGGAACTATGTACATATACTTTCTTCAGACTACACTCTCTTACCCCTTTTCCAGCACCTTTGCAATGGCAAGAATCTTACATTGACCTCAGAGATCACATAGTATTTGCCTTTAGTTTGAAAATCTACGTGATGGTTGTCTTTTCACAAGCATCTGTGAAAATCTAAACTAAAAAATGGGGTGAAAGAGTGGGAGATGGTCCTCATTAAAGAATACATTGTCTTCTCATTTAACTTGGGCAAAATAAGTCTGTTTACACTTTTAACACATATTTTCAGAGCTACATTTATTGTGTATAGTAAAGTTCTGTTCCTGCCCATATAAGTATCTAAGAAAGAGAGTCATTCCTAGCTCTTGACAAACATGAAATTGCTTTCAAGAAAACGCATGCAAAAACAATTACCGTTATGAATGGCTTTGGCAACCACCATCCTACATGATTAATTTTGTAATATAGTCAACCTCCTCTTCATTCATATTTGATGGGAAGCCTGTGTAGTCAAGAGGGAAGCCCAGCACAGTAATTGTAACATTGTGTGCGAGGTTTCAGAGGCTGGTGGTGCTTTGCCTGCACTCAGGGTTGTACCTTCCTTTCCTCAGAGACCTTTCTGAGCTTTGAAATCTGCTCTAATCTTGTCTTTGAGATAGCGACTGCTCTTGGGGAAGCCTGCCCCAGCCCCATAAGTAACCAGCAGGGTGTATAGATTACTAAAGGAAAGGAAATGAACACCATTTGGAACCTGCCATGTTTCCCCAAGGTGCTTGGAGTCTGTGATGAATTAGAGGGAAAAGGTCCCCCCAGTCCTCTCTGAGGAGGAGAAGTGTGTGAGCTGCAATGCCCTGCGCTTGTTCCAAGCTTTAAGTGTGCGAAGCATTCTCCATTCCTGGTCTCATTTGAACTCATGGCGATCCTTAAAGGAGGCGGGATATGGCTAGGATTAGATCTCTTTGACCACCCGGGAAAGAGAATTGCAGAGAAATTCTATGGTATTTAGCCTCTTCTGGCCACAGTCACCCCTTCACTCCCTCCCTCACTCCCTAAACAGCTCCTTGGCCCCTTGCACCCCCACACCCCTGCCTTGTATTGCATTGTCAAAGGCTCTGGCATTTGCTGCTGACTGGTACCTGCCAAGGTCTACCTCTGCCATTCCCACACTGCACCAAGGTGTTTGGCTAGTATCTTGAATTTTGAGGGAAATGACAGTATGTGACCCCATGTGAAAGGGATAAGGATCACTCTGCATTCCTTTCTTTTTTAAAAAAAAATATTTTTATTGATTTCAGAGAGGAAGGGGGAGAGATAAATGATGAGAGAAAATCATTGATTGGCTGCCTCCTACATGCCACCTTCTAGGGATCAAGCCTGCAACCTGGGCATGTAACCCTTGACCCTACAGTCTGCAGGCCGATGCTCTATCCATTGAGTCAGACCAGCTAGGGCCGTATTCCTTTCTTTAGATGATGACATATCTTTGCAAAGCTGGGTTTCCAGTGTTTGCCGTGATGGAACGTGAGTGCCAGTGGAAATAAGTGTGGGATGGGACTTGAAGGCAGTGGCGGCCAGTTGGATCCAAGGTTTGAGATGCTGTCCAGTGTCCAGCAGGCGCACGTGTCCCTGGGGGAGTAATTCTAGTTACTTAGGAATGAAATTAAAAGAGATTATTTTTCTTTTATTTTTGTGATGATTATTTGTTGCTAGGACATACATACTTGTTCAGTTGCTTGGACCTAACTATGCAATAAAAGGGGCTGCTAGGTATTTCTTCAGCCTAGGGGCATCGTGAGAAAAGGCTGGTGCCCGCCAAGGACATTGTGAACCTACAATGTTTGGAAGCCTCTAGTATGACTGGAAAGCCTAAAGGTGTTGCTCCTCTTTTTCTCAGAGGACTCTGAGCATTTGAAAAGCTTTTAAACTCCAAGACTGGACACTGCCCGAGGGATTTCACTGTTCTGACAAGACATAGGGGAGACAACTTTAGGTGGAGATCTTCCTAGCCCTGCTGGGCCACACGTGGTCAACAGATGGGATCTGTTCAGTGTGTGCACAGCCTGGCCTCAGCAATAGGGCCACTGGAGGGTGGTTTACATGTCTGTCATCCTCAGGTGCTCCACAGTCAGCTCTCTCCAGTGGGGAGCTCGGAGCATCAATCTCTGTTCAGGACTTTTCCTCCGTGTCTCTTCATATCTCAACCCAAAGGAAAAAATGTGGGCAGCCTGGAGTGGCAGCCTGGAATTGGCGCTAAATGTGCGCTGAGCCCTCAGTGACTCAGGGCCCTGCTCCCTCCTGCCCCCTGGCACTGCCCCAGCCAGCTTTGCCCCTCTCCCCTCCTGGCTGGATCCCACACCAGGCACTGAGAAAGCTGGAGACAACAGCAGCTACCTGGTGTTAAAGAGAGGGATGGAAGGCAGAATTGGAACTCAGGGAGACACTGCCTAGCACCTCAGGAATTCTTACATACCCGTGATCTCCACATTTCCTTGGCAGCCTGTGAGTGTTCGCCTGATCCTGGCACCCTGGCCATGTTGGTAGGACTCATCCTCAGTTACTTTCTCGGGCCTCATACTGGGTGGGACTAGAACCAACATCTTCCGTTAACCTTGAGCTCTAAAACCAGACACTCCTGGTTCAAATCCTGGCTCCACCACCTATTGTCTGTGTGACTTCGGGAAAGTTATCTAACCTGTCTAAGATTTGGTTTCCTCATCTGTAAAATGGAAATAATAATAAAACATCTCTTAAGACTATTGTGACGGTTCATTGAAACACCTTATGTTAGGAACTAAGCATGATGCCTGAGAGAGAAGTCTTCAGTATATGGTAGCAATTCATTGTCTTCATTCTCCTCCTCACCATCTTCATCATACTCTTATTTTTTGTATTTTTGATGCTTTGACATATTGGGGCCTTGCAGACCCTGGAGGGACTGCCCGTACCCGGGCTGGCCAATTCCTAGTGACAGTAAGTCACTCTTCTGCAAGGGCATGCCTTTCATGTGCTCTTGCACTCTGGGTCACTCTCCCCCTGCCCTGATCACTCAGGGCAGGCACCAGGTAACTGGGACAGCCGCTATACGCCACCTTCCCATTCCTACCCATGGAAACCACAGTGGCTCCCTCTGCCTCCTGACTGACCCTGGTGCTTCCCCGTGTGGCCCTCTCGTCTCCTGTGGTGTGGTGTGACCCCTCTTCTTGGGAATTGTAAGAAACTATATTTGTAATGGCAGTTGGCCTCACCATACCTGAATCATAATAAAACCTACATTTTAAAACAGATAGCAGCTGAGATGGCTCTATCTATCTCATCCTACAGGGGGTTAGATCAAGCTTACTCCCATGGGATCTCAGTGTTCCCAGCAGCAAGAGAGGGCAAACTTCAGTGTGCAAACCCATTCAAACTTCTGCCATGGTCACACTTATTAATGTCCTGCTGGACAGACAAAGCATGTCACATGGTCAAGTTCAGCTTCAAAGGGTGGAAAGAAATAGACTACATCTCTTAAAGTGGAGAGCAGCAAAGTCTCATAACAAGGCAGTGTGCATACAGGGATGGTAAGGATTTGTTGCCATAAAAAAAAAATCTACCATAGACTCTACTCTTTGTGCCTTTGGGGAAGTGGCTTCCTTTTCCTTAGCGCTTCGTGATGGGATATAAAGCTGTCTTTCACAGGGCTGCCGAGAGGGCAAGCACCGTAGGTTACAGTGTGTCGTGGCAATGGAAGGTGGTTGTTACCTGACATCCCTCCCAGGGGTGTCATGTTTTGAGTTGGGAAGGATCCAGGTGTTTGGATCTTAGGAAATGATTTTGTTACCGTACAGCTTGGAGAGAAGAATAGTTTCCTGAGACTTAGGCTGCTGTGATCCTGGTTAAGTGCCTGATAAGATGCCACCCCATTCTTCTTGTATAAAATACATATTAGTTACAGCCTTAGTTGAGGTTCCTGATTCCATCTATCAGGATCCCAGTTCTGGGTCCTGGGAGAGAAAATCTGATTGACCAAGTTTGGATCAGGTGTACACCCGTGATCCAACCAGGCCAACCAGAAGGGCGTGGTCACAGGTGTGAATGCCGGTTATGTCTGTCTTGACTCTGATCCTTTCAACTAACTGGGCACACTAATCCTTGACAACCAATGGGTCACAAAAGCAAGTTATGAACTCCCACCCAATGGTACTTGCCTCAGACTTTTCTTGCTTGTTTTCCCAATTTGTTTCCACTTCCCTCTGGTTCCTGTATAATGCCTGACTTTTGGTTCTAGTTACTACTTGCTCTTGTACTTTTCCATTTGATGCTTTTCACCTGATACTTGTCAGCCCCTACATCTCAACTCTTCCAGAAGGCCTTTACTTGGACAGACCTTGCAATCCAGAGCAACTCTCAAAAATGGATTTAATTGAGATTTAGTTCTTCTGGGTTGACTTGAGGCTTGGGTTGCTGTAGCCATCCTACATGACTCCCTGGGACTCATCTTGCAGCCTTGCTTCACCCATTCCACTATTTGTGAGTTAGACAATTTATGTGTCTGTTTCTCTGTCTAGACCATAATCCCTTGAGGGCACTGTGTTTCCAAATATTATTTGTGATTTTTGTCTCTACCGGACTAAAGGAATTGAGTGGGGTGTAGAATCAAGATAGATTTGGGCTGGACCCTTGTGATGGACCTGTATTCACGTTTGGGGAGAAGCCTTCATTAGTGATAGGTATAGTTCTATTTCCCTAGTCAGAGTTTTAAGGGGACAAGATATTTCTTTTCCCCAGTCGCTGGCCTCTCAGGCAAATGTGACCAACGAGGCTTGGCCAACTGGATGCTCCCACCTTGAACTTTGAAACTTGAGGGAACCTCACAGTAACAATGGTAGCACAAGAACTAATTCATACAGGAGGAGTAGACAAGCTGAGAGCGTAGCAGAGGTCACACTTGGTCTCCAGTGGCAGCTGTGCAGAGGAAGTGATACAGTGGCCTGACCTGGGCTGTGCTTTTGCCATATGCCCTCCTGGTTTCTGCCTATTCTTTGAGCTCGATTCTCCATTTTTGTGTGTGTTAGATTCAGAGAACTGTACAATATTTCATCAGTAAGTTCCTTCTTTTGCTTTGGTCAATCAGAATTAATTTTTTAAAATTTGATTTTATAGAGAGTGAGGAAGAGGAGGAAGGGAGGGAGAGAGGGAGGGAGAGAGAGAGGGGGAGGGAGGGAGAGAGGGAGGGAAAGAGAGAGAGGGAGGGAGGGAGGAGTGAGGGGGAGGGAGAGAGAGAGAAAGAGAGGGAGGAGGGAGGGGGAGGGAGAGAAAGAGGGAGGGAGGAAGGGAGGGAGAGACGGCCATTGAATTGTTGTTCCACTTATATAAGATTCATTGGTTGATTTTTGTATGTGCCCTGACTGGGGATCAAACCCATAACCTTGGTGTATTGGGACAACACTAACCAACTGAGTTACCCAGCCAGGGCCACAGTAAACTTTTGTGTTTTTGCAACTGAAAGCCTGAAAGCCTGACTATGCCACCCACAAATAATAGTAAACAACGGCTTCCATTTACCAAGTACATACAGGTGCCAGGCAGGGTGCTAAGCACTTTGTATAGATGATATTTAATCCTACAATAATCCTGAGGGGAGTTATTATTTTTTCTCATTTTGTAAATTAGACTCAGAGAGGCTTTTGTTAATAATGCTGCTGTAAACATTCTTATGTATATGTCTTCTTGGCACACACATTCTGTTAGGTATATGTTTGGGAATGGAATTGCTGGGTCATAAAGTACAGATATGTTTGTCTTCATTAAAGTGCTTTTACAAATTTATATTTTCTCCTTTACTTGGATGAGATTCTGGTTTCAATATGTGGTCTTGGCCAACAACTGATATTATGTCTTTTTCATATTGGTCCTTCTGGCAGATTTTTAGTGCTATCTCATTATAGCTTAATTTGCATTTCCATCATGCCCAATGAGGTTGAGCACATTTTAAAAGGAATTATTATTTTTTAAAAATATTAAGCAGATAGTGCAGAGTTCCCATATACCACCTCTGCTCCCCCCTACACACACAGTGTTTTCCCTATTATTAACATTTTGTATTATAGTGTGGTATAGTCATTACAACTATGCATTAATACTGATGTGTTATTATTAACTAAAGTCCATAATTTGCATTAAGGTCCCCTCTTCGTGTTGTATAATTCTATGGGTTTTGGCAAATGTATAATGTCATGAATTCACCATGACACTATCATGCAGAATAGTTTCAAGGCCCTAAAAATCGGTGCAGCATCCACGCATCTTGCCCCACTTCCTCGAACCCCTGCCAACCATTGATCTTTTGATGGTCTCTATTGTTTTGCCTTTTTCAGAATGTCATATAGAATATGTAAACTTTTCAGACTGGCTTCTTCACTTATAATTTCTGTTTAGGATTCCTATATGTCTTTTTGTGGTTTGGTAACTAAATTTCTTTTTATTGCTGAATAATACTCCATTGTTTGGGTTAGTAACCAAAATACCCGCAGTTTGTTTATCCATTCACATTGAAGAACATCTTGGTTGCTCCCATGTTTTAGCAGTTTTTGCATAAAGTGTCTATAAACATCTATGTGCAGGTTTCTGTGTGGAAATATGTTTTCAATGAATTTGGGTAAACATCAAAAAGCACGGCTGCTATGTAAGAGTATGTTTAGTTTTATAAGAAACTACCAAACTGTCTTCCAAAGTGGTTATTTTCATTCCCCTCAGCAATGAATGAGACTTCCTGTTGCTTCACAACCTCAGCAGCAGTTAGTATTGTAAGCTTTTGGATTTTAGACGTTCTAATATGTGGGTAGTGGTATCTCATTTTAATTTGCAGTTTGCTAATGACATAAAAATTTGAGCATCTTTTCATATGCTTATTTGCCATCTGTATATCTTCACTGATAATTGTCTGTTCAGATCATTCTCTGTATTTAAATTGGTTTGTTTGTTTTCTTATTGAGTTTAAGAGTTCTTTGTTTATTTTAGATACTGGTTCTTTATCAGATTGTTTTGCAAATACTTTTTTCCGGTCTGTGGCTTGTCTATTCTTTTAACAGTGTCTTTCACAGAGCAGAAAATTTTAATTATAATGAAGTCCAATTTACCAGTTTTTCTTTCATATGTCAAACTTTCCGTGTTGTATCTAAAAACTCATCACCAAACCTAGGTTTTCTCATGTTATTTTCTAGAAGTTTTATAGTTCTGCATTTTATATTTAGGTCTGATTTCCTTTTGAATTAAATCTTGTGAAAAGGTATAGGTCTGCATTGAGATTTATTTACTTTTTGCATGTGGATGTCCAGTTATTTTAGCACCGTTTGTTGAAAAGCTATCCTTTCTGCATTGAATTGTCTTTGCTTCTTTGTCAAAGGTTGGTGAACTGTTTGTGTGGGTCTATTTTTCAGCTCTCTGTGCCATTCCATTGCTCTAGTTGCCTCTTCTCTTACTGATACCACACTGTCTCGACTACTGTAACTCTTTAGCGAATCTTGAAGTCTGGTAGTGTGTCAGCCCTCTGATTTTGTTGTTTTTAAATGTTGTGTTGGCTCTTCTGAGTCTCTCACCTCCCCATATGAACTTTAGAGTCAGTTTGTTGAGACCTCAGCATAACTTGCTGGGAGTTTGGGATTGTGTTGAAACAATAGACTAAATTGGGAAGAATTGGCGATCTTTAAAAAATATAGTTTTCAGAGCTATTGTATATTATTTTCATGGCATTTATTGTTGATTCTATTACAGATATCCTCCCTCCCCACCTTTGCCTCCCTCCTCCCTGTCCCTGCCACCTTTAGGCCTTCACCACGTTATTGTCTGTGTCCATGGGTTATGCATTTACACGTATATATTCTTTGGTTGATTTCTTCCCATCCTCTGAGATCTGACAGTCTGTTCCATGTATCCGTGCCTCTGGTCCTATTTTGTTTGTCATACGTTGTTAATAATATCTCCTAAGATTTTTCACATTTCTGGTGGGTCTGTATTGATGATCTCTTTCATATTCCCCAAATTGATTCTTTATACCTTTGCCCTTTTTCTTAATTTTTCATCCTAGGATTTTTTTCAAAGAACCAACTAATTTTCTATGTTGTGCATTTGTTTTCTATTTCATTAAGTAATGGTCTTGTTATTATTCTTCTATTATATTTGCACTTAATTTTTTTACTACTTATATATTGAAGTATAGTATAATGTATGTGAAAAAATGCACAAATTATATAGTTAATGCATTTTCACAAAATTAACACACCTATTTAAGAAATAGGACTTAGCCCTAACCAGTTTTGCTCAGTGGATAGAGCTGTAAAAACATTTGCCTGCTAGCAGTATATGAGAGTTCATGTTTTTCGATGTCCTTGCCAGGATAGTATTGCCAGCCTTTTACTTTTAGTCATTCTGGTGGTAGAAGAGTGGTATCTCATTATAGTTTTAATTTGCTTTTTAAAATTACTAATGAGATTGAGCATCTTTTAATAAATTTCATTGGTCATTTATATATCTTCATTTATGAAGTTCAAGTCTGTTGCCAATGGTTGCTTTTTAATGACTTGTATAGGTTCTTTATATACTTTGGCTAAAAGTCCTTGGATTTTTATGCGTATTGTAAATATCTTCTACTCTTTACTGCTTTCGTAGTGTCTTTTGAACAGAAGTTCTTAATGTAGTTTATTTTACCAATATTTCCCTTCAGTGTTGATGCTTTGGGTTTTCTGTTTAAACAATCTTTACCTATTTCAAGGTCAAGGATATATTAGCCCGTATTATCTAGAAGCTTTTTTGCTTTACTTTTATTTATTTATTTATTTATTTTTAGATTTTCAAATTTACTTTTCCCCTTTATATCTACAGAACCCCTAGAGTTGATTTAACATAGGCATCTTCAGCCTCAGCACTGTGGGCATTTTAGACCAGATAACTTGTTTTGAAGAGCTGTCCTGAACACGTTGGGTATTTAGCTGTGTACCTAGCCTCTACTTCCTAGATGCTAATTGCATAGCCTTTCTCCAGGAATGACAGTCAGTGTCTCAAGAATTGTTAAATGTTTCATAGAGGGGCAAAATTATCCTCACTTGAAACCCACTGGTTTAAAATATGGTGTGAAGTAGAAGTTAAATTTCATTTATTTGCTCATATTCTGTTCACTTGATTTTATTTCTTCCTTTACAGTTTTTATAGTGTTTATTTTTTTTCCCCCTTGTTGTACTGGCTTGAACATAAAGGATAATGTTGAATAGAAATGATGATAGCATGGGGAAACTTTGAATATTTCACCATTAGTATAATTTTTATAGTAGGTTTGTTGAGAATATCCATTACCTGATTCAGAAAGTTCCCCATTTCCTTACGTTATTAGGAGTTTTAAAAATTATTAATGGTTGCTGATGTTTTTATTAAATACATATTTTGTATCTGTGTAGATAATATAAATTTCCCTTAATTATGTTAAAATTGCATCAAATAATTGATCTTTCAAAGTTGTTAAACCAACTTTGCATTTTTATTTATTTTGTATTTTTATTTTTTTTTGCATAAGATAAATTAAAAATTTATATGTAATTTCCATGGAAAGCACCAAAAATGCTGAACACATAAAATATCATTAAAACTGAACACATAAAATATCAAAAAGAAACAAATCACAGGTATAAAAGCCATAGAGGTATCCATTATAAGAAATAAGTAAATGGACTAATTTCTATTAATGTTTCATTTACCTTATAAAACTCTGTTAGTTAAATTTGGAAGGGAAATTTCTGAGAATTTAAAGGGTAATAAATAATAACAAATATACATCATTTCTTTGTTGGCAAATTATAGACACAAATCAGGTTACTTTTTCTATATGATTACAAAGTTAGCAGAAATTATATCTGTATTTAAAGCAGCAACATAAAATTTTATTAAGAAGAAATTCTGTATCTGGACCAAAGGACTGTAACATGGATCAGAAATCTAATGACAAGATAGAAATGGCAACAATGGCTCAAGTATTGCAAGCAGTTTATTTTCCATGTTTTTAATAATAAGCAGCTCTCCAAAAAGGGTAATGCATGAAGGGGATGATGTAGCCAAAGAAGGGATGACAAAGAAAATCATATGAACTTCAGTCAGTACAAAAGGTGCACAGAGGCCATGCAAACGTGAGAAGGTGTAAAAACCAAGCACTGATCCGTCAGCTCCCTAGAGTGCACCAGCCCTGAAGTAGTGTGTCCGTTTCTCACTGAAATTGGTGCGCTTTGGTAGGGTTTGGCTGGTGACAAGGGCTGTGAAAGAATTCTCAGCTGAAGGGAGAGAGAGACACAGAGAGAAAGTTTATTTTTACTTTCCCCAAAGGGAAGGGAACCAAGGTAAAGAACAAAAGCTGCCCCTCCCCTTAAAGCCTTGGCTGGGTGACAAGGAAGGGAGGAGGATTTGGGAGTGAAATTGAGCAGACATCAGAGGGATCATCTTTGAAAGGTTTGTTAGTTCTTTAGGAGTCAATCCTGGCAGATGTCCTAGGGAGGTGTCTTATCAGTATTTTTGCAAAGCCTGCAAAACATTCTTGGAGCAGAAGTTATGAAGAGTTCAAAAGAGGATTGTTTGAAGGGGAATGGATGCAAGGACCTTTCCACTAATTTCCCTGAGTTGTAAACAAACAAACAAACAACCATCAGGGAGGAAGGGTATGTATGGAAGAGAGTACCTTGTCTTGCAGTTTAAACAGAGGCTGGCTGTTTGAATCAGAGGCGCTAACAATCTTGGAGTTTAATTACCAGGAGCTTCTCATAAATTGTGGAAGGCCGCAGCAAAGAAAAAGAAATGCCTTATTTATTATTTTTTTTTATCTTTACACTCTTCATCTGGGCACTTCAGCTTGAGAATCAGATTAGTCATTTTACAAAAAAGGGTCTTATCTTAAAAATAGAGACAACCCGGCTGGTGTGGCTCAGTGGTTGAGCATCGGCCATGCACTGGTTTGATTCCCAGTCAGGACACATGCCCAGGATTCAGATCGGATCCCCAGCAGGGGGCATACAGGAGGCAGCCAATGGATGTCGATGTTTCTCTCACATCGATGTTTCTCTCTCTCCCTCCCTTCCTCTCACTCTAAAATCAGTAAAAACGTATTTCATTTCAAGTAGAGACAGCTTAGGGAAAGAAAGTATTAACTCTCTGAGAACTCAGAAAATATTTAGGAAGCCAAATGAAGTGAAAAGAATATAAAATTTGAATGAAAATGTTTCTCCGAGGGTAAAACTCAGTTTCCTGAGGGATTTAAAATCAAACGCACACTATAAGACAGTGGTTTTCAAAGTAGGGGGCATGCCTGTCCTCTTAACCTCTTCCTTGCTTAAATTCAAACATTTTCTAATTCTGTTTTGTCTTTTGTGGTTTCAGGAAAGATTTCTCTTTAAAAAAGTGAAATATTTCCCTTTTAAAAAATGAAAGAGGAAATCTGATGCCCTCCCTATCTCTTGCTCTTTGCTTTTTATTTAAATATGATCAGAGATCTAAAACATTTTCTTGGTCACTGTTACTAAAATCTGAGACGTTTCAACAATATTATTCTTCAAAGTAAATGAGCAAAAGTAGTTCTTAGGAACAAATTAAACTTTGTTTTTCCCAACTCCCCTAAATTTGTGCTTCACCGTCTCCAAGCTCTCAATATTTCTGGACAGTATGAACAAAATTCTGACAAACATTCCAGCCACCTTACTCCAAAAACATTTCCTTTAATGGCTGCATAGAATTTCTCTTTTGAGAAGGCAAGCCCCAAATTTGTAGAAGTGTCTAGAATGAATGTTCAATTACCAAAAATAACACACATGTCAGGGTAGAATCTGGATAGTGTTCTTCAACATACTCACTAATAAAGAGTAGCCAGACCCTAGACCTTCTCTCTGCATTCGGGAGCAAACTGTCGAAGTGTGAATGACAACCAGGGGAAAACAGGTGACACAAAGGCCATTTTTCTTTGATGGGGTCAGGAGGAAAAGTGGAGCCCAAGCTGTGGTCACTTACCAAGACTTCATCAGTTCAACAAAATAGAACAAATCTCTGTGGAAAGGACTTATTTGGTAAGCATAGCTTCTTTCCATATATTTTTTCTTTCACATCAGGTTAAATAAAAGTTGCTGTCATTTTAGAATCATTGATTACATCTTTTTAAAATAGAAAAACATTTACTTGAACATTTACATAATTTCATTGCTGTTTATTACAACAAAAAATATTGAACTGATTTGTAGAATCCATCCAGTAACATGAAATTGAAATCCATCCCCCAAGAAGATACAATCATGGCTGAACACATCTGATGCTCAGAGTACAGTATGAATAAGACAAATCCTGTGTGTCATTTGGTGCTTGCTGCAGTCTGTGTTCTCCTCTCAGAAAGCAAAAGAATCCACTTGATGTTTCAACAAATAGCAAAGTAATGGTTAAAAAAAAAAAAAGTAGCTTTCCTGGGCTAGAGATCCAAGAAACAGCTGTTTTGAGGAATGATTCCCCACATCGAGTGAGTCCTCCTTTAGTCCAGTGAGTTGATGTTAGGAATGTTCCTTCCACTGCTGGCTATGACCCTGTCTCACTCCTGCTGCTGCAGGAACTGTATGAGGACTGCTTTCATGGGGGCTGGTGGTGTCAGACATACTGCCTGATGCTAAAGGTGAGGTGAGACCAGGGATCAACTGAAATAAGGGAAAGAAAATCCAAATCTGGCAAATCTGATGACATGCTTGATATTGGCATGTGGTGGAATGGTACTATGTAGTCTGTTCATGGAAGTGGAATAGCAGCAGGATCAACTGATCACACTGGGCACTCTCATACATGAGAACCCCTTTGGTTGGGCTGCCATGTGCTTCTGACATAGAGATGCACTTCCTTTTGGCAGGAGAGTCTTCCTCTTCATCAGAAGAGCTTTCTGTTCTTCATTCAATAACATCTGCTTTCTTCTTGCTGCCTCATTGTCTAGTCACTGATCGAGCTTACTGAGGACACTTGAACTTTCTACTTTTGTACACGGCTGGGCTGGATACTTTCATAGTTTCTTTCTTTGTCTCATTGGACACTAAGAGCCATCTTCTTGGAATTTGATCTCATCCACATCAGAACAGTCACTGAGAATTTCCATAAAAAGCCCATCTAAAATTAGACTTTCGTAGGCAGTTTGTTTGTTTTTTTGTCACACACAAGGCAAATCCAGGTGGGTTCCTTCTCATGCATTTGCAGATAAAGAGCAGCATCAAAACACTATAGGTTTGGAGAGAAACCAAGATGGCGGCATAGGCAAACACCTGAAATTGCTGCCTTGCACAACCACTTCAAAACTACAATGAATAGAAAGGACGGACACCACCCAGAACCACAGGAAGGCTGGCTGAGTGGAAATTCTACAACTAGAAGGGAAGAGAACAGCACACTGAGACTCAGGGGAGGTGCAGAAGTAAAGCGCAGAGGTATGGAAGTGCACGTGGAAAGGGCTGGCAACTGAGGATGCGGTTGTCTTTTTCAATCTGAAGAGAAATCACAAGCCCCCGGCGGCTCTGAACTCCAGTTCCAGGTGATTTTCTGGGGATCAAGACACATACAGGGAGAAGCTGGACTGTCTGGCAGTGGGAAGAACTCCAGAGCAGCTTTCTCTCATTGGTGCTTGTGGTGATTACCACGGGACACTGAGACCCAGGGCCTCTAAGGCAGGGCTGAGGATCAGCCATAGCTGTTTGCTCCGCCCCGTTGATGCCTGGAGACCCAGCCCCACCCAAGCTGCACCCAGAGTCTTTTGCATATAAAAGGCTGGGTGGCCTCAGGCAGAGCCTAAATTAGCACCTCCTTAGAGATCCAAGAGCTAGTGTTTCTAGTGGTCAGAGTGAGACCATCCAGATTACAACTCCTCAGATCCATAAGGGACACACTCAGGGAGCAGACTCTGTGAGCATCAAAGCCCCACTGAAGCGAGTCTTGCCCCATAAGGGTGTCTCTAGCACAGAAGTTCTCCCACCATAGACACAGTTGATTCTCACAGCCAAATGGCCTGCAGGTCAATTCCTCCCAGTGATACCAACAACAATCAAGGCTTAGCTACAACAAGACTGTGCACAAAGCCGCAAAGGAATGCACCAAGAGTGTCCACCTCAGGTAGTTGGGGAAGCTGAGCCACTGGGCCCTATAGGACACCTAGCACTCTATCAATGCAGGGAAGTAGCCAAAATGCAGAGACAAAGAAACAGGTCACAAATGACAGACATGGAGGAAAGCAAACTACTGGATGTAGAGTTCGAAACCACGGTTATAAGGTTTTTTAAGAATTTTCTAGAAACTGCCAATAAATTTAGTGAGACCTCGAGGATATGAAAAAGGACCAACTAGAAATTAAGCATACACTGACTGAAATAATATACAGAGATCCAACAGCAGACTAGAGGATTGCAAGAATCAAGTCAAAGGTTTGAAATACAAAGCAGCAAAAACCACCCAACCAGAAAAGCAAAAAGAATCCAAAAATATGAAGATAGTGTAAGGAGCCTCTGGGACAACTTCAAGCCTACCAACATCAGAATTATAGGGTTGCCAGAAGAAGAGAGAGAGCAAGATATTGAAAACCTATTTGAAGAAATAATGACAGAAAACTTCCCCTAACTGGTAAAAGAAATAGACTTTCAAGTCCAAGAAGCGCAGAGAACCCCAAACAAAAGGAATCCAATGAGGACCACACCAAGACACATCATAATTAAAATGCCAAGGGCAAAAGACAAAGTGAGAATCTTAAAAACAGCAAGAGAAAAGTAGTTACCTACCTACAAGGGAGCACCCATATGACTGTCAGCTGATTTCTCAACAGAAACTTTGCAGGCCAGAAGGGAGTGGCAAGAAATATTCAAAGTGATGAATAGCAAGAACCTACAACCAAGATTACTTTACCCAGCAAAGCTATCATGTAAAATTGAAGGTCAAGATAAAGAACTTCAACAGACAAGAAAAAGCTAAAGGAGTTCATCACCACCAAACCAGTATTATATGAAATGATGAAAGGTATCCTTTAAGAAGAGGAAGAAGAAGAAAAAGTAAAGATAAAAATTATGAACAACAAATACATATCTATCAACAAGTGAACCTAAAAATCAAGTGAATAAAAAATCTGATGAACAGAATAAACTGGTGAATAGAATAGAATCAGGGGCCTAGAAAGGGAGGGGACTGACAATTCTCAGGGGGAAAGGTGTGTTGGGGGTGTGGGAAGAAACTGGACAAAAATTGTACACCTATGGATGAGGACTGGGGTTGGGGTAAGGGCAGAGGATGGGGTGGGAACTGGGAGGAGGGGAGTTATGGGGGGAAAAGAGGAACAACTGTAATAATTTGAACAATAAAGATTTCAAAAAACAAACAAACAAACAAAAAACACAAAAAACATTATAGGTGTGGCCCTAACCGGTTTGGCTCAATGGATAGAGCATCAGCCTGTGGACTGAAAAGTCCCAGGTTCCATTCTGGTCAAGGGTATGTACCTTGGTTGTGGACACATCCCCAGAGGGGGGTGTGCAGGAGGCAGCTGATTGATGTTTCTCTCTCATCGATGTTTCTAACTCTCTATCCCTCTCCCTTCCTCTCTGTAAGAAATCAATAAAATAGATTTTTAAAAACAAAACAAAATAAAAAAACACTATAGGTGTGTACAAGTCACTGCTCAGCGTGGGATTGTCAGCCTCATGTTCCCTAGAAGGCACATCAAGGATACCTGAAGGCTAGCTGTGGCGATTTCAGTATGAGGATCTGCAATAAGTTTTTCTTTAACTTCCCAATTTCTGATGCCCAAGAAATGAAACTCTGAAAATAACCTAACTAATCATGTAATGTTCAAAGGGCATCTGGGGGCCTCTGTTCAATCTCCTTTTTAGGTGGTGGTGCGTAGCCAGGTAAAGGAAAAAGCTTCCCATTTATTTTTATACAAAGACTGTTGGGATAGTTATCTTCCTGAGGACAACTTATTTCTGCCAAGCAAAGTCTCTGCTGAACTTGGACTTTATAATCTCTCCTACCAACTCGCAAAAAAAATCTCTGAATAATCATCTCTCTCTAACTAGTTGAAACGTCAGACCAAAAATAAAAACTTCTCTTGAAATTGTTGAATACTGCTTTGAACTCATGGGCTTGATGAGAACATCAGGAACATCATAAAAGGGCAGGGTTTTTAACTGCACAACAGTCTGGACAAGAGGAATTGGGGGGATGGCTGCTGCATCTCAAATGTGCGCGTAGTAAGTATCTGGATGCAACACAGGACAAATGGGGGCACGGTGAGCGAGCTATCACTGAAGTGGAAGGCACCATGTGGATTCCAGCCACAGCCTACTCAGGCTCTACAGGTAGTGAGCTGCCATCCAAATTGAAACGGATGCTTTGATTATGGCCAAATTAGAAAGTCCTTAAGAGTCCGTGGGTGTCTGTGTTTGTACAGTTCTCAGATTTCAGTCTGAGCCGCAGGGCTGCAGCTGCCCTTCAATAAATGCAGCACCTTCTGCAGGAGGTCGTGCTTGCGCCTACTTTTATTTCATCCAGCAAAGCCTAGTAACACTTGTAGCCCAAAAACCATATTCCGCAACCCCTTGAAATCCTCCATTTCATATCATCCATTGGCGCCCCTGCCACCACAGCACCCCATCCTGCTGCCACCTGTGACTCTGCCACCACTAGGACAGCCACCTCCAGCACATCTAGCACTGGGAGCTGCTGAAGACACTGCTGCCAGGCCCAGTCCAAGCTTTGCATTTTTAGAATAAACCCAATAGCATAGGCCTTGGATTATGTGATCTTCCTTCTTCAGGGAGCTGTTATGTGTGCTCTTGGAAGGCATCAAGGGCTTTAGAAATTCAGGATGGACTTGAGCCAGTTTTAGGCATTGAGATGACTGAAAGTTAGTTTCCAGAGCCTTCCAGGGCTGCTCTACTTTCTATTCATTCTTACTCCTAACCTGTTTCCCCGAAAATAAGACATCCTCCGAAAATAAGACCTACTTACAGTTTTGCATCTTGCTGAAATATAAGGCATCCCCCTGAAAATAAGACCTCTCTGATAATAAGGCCTCCCCGATAATAAGCCCCAATGAACATAAGGCCTCCCTGATAATGAGGCCCCCCGAAGCTACCGTAACTCTGGACTCTGAGCCGCCGCGCAGCTCACAGTTGGCCGCAGGGTAGCCAGAGCGGACAGGAAATGCAAGGTCTCTTTTAATCAGAGAGCCCACACTGCCGCCAGGACAAGCTGCTGCCTGCTGCTTGCTCTGCCCTGACAGAATCTGGCTGACTCACAGTTAGACAGTGAGTCGCAGGGCAGGAGTCGGGCACATTGTGTGGACACACAGGTAATAAATTTCCTTTTTTTTGGTTCAACAATAAATGTGTACCGTATTCTTCTTCATGGAAAAATAAGACATCCCCTGAAAATAAGACCTAGCGCATCTTTGGGAGCAAAAATTAATGTAACACACTGTCTTATTTTTGGGGAAACAGGGTAATGTAACACACTGTCTTATTTTTGGGGAAACAGGGTAAGGCAGCCATTCAGGTTTCTAGGTCCACATGGCAAGGAAAGTGACCAGGGCTCCTCTGTGGTTTTCCCTGAACTTTAACTTTGGTCTACTCCCCCGGCAAAAATGTCTGGAGTATTATTAACACTCTCAGCCTCTCAGCTCTCTCTTCCAGAACCAGCAAATTGCTCCTGGTGAAAGTAGCCCCAAACACTAAGCTTTCTGCATTATATTTTCTTCCAAACCACGACCTGGCCATTCCTTATTAATCCCTGAAAGGCTTCAGTTTCCTTATAAAAATAAAGAAACATTATTGTTATCATTATTTTATTCAGCTTTTGTAGCTGTTCTCACTGGGAGGGTTGATCTGAATTACCTAATCAGTCATTACCAGAAGTAGAAGTTTATATATTCTCAATGAGAAAAATAAACATCAAGTGTAGAAAGATACAACATATTTATGTTAAAACAACCCATAGGTCACCAACTTGGTAAAGAAATAAAACTATTAGTGTGTCCTCCTTTAATCACATCCTTTTCTCCCTCTGTGATAAGTAACCCCTACCTTGATTTTTGTGTTAACCTTTGCTTGCTTTTCTTTAGTATTAGCATCTATGTATGCATTCCCAGTGTTAATGCTCAGTGTTGCCTGTTTGAATTTTATATACATGGAATCTTATTGAATA
>PVJC01019583.1:0-30072 GCA_004026665.1 Murina feae
CCCCCCAGCCCCTCCCGTCGCCCTGGGAGGCAGTGCGGAGGAGCTGGGAGAGGGAATGCGCCCCTGGGGCCTGGCAGAGGGGAGCAGTCCTCCCAGCATCCCAGAAAGCCCGAGGGCACAGGGTGATAAGGAAACTCAGGCACAAGGAGATTAAACACTGTAGACCCATAGAACCAGAAGCCAGGTCCCCTGAGCCCCCCTCCAACGCCCCAGAGAAACAGGCTGTTCTCCTCTGTGGAGTCCCAGGGCCTCTGCAGTCAGAGGAAGTAAATAGCGTTGGAACCCAAGCCGGGCCCTGCCCTTGTAAGCGAAGCGCCTTGGAAGGACCTGGTGAGAGCCGGAGACCGGAGAAGGTGGGGAGGGGTGTCCCCCCATTCCCTGCCCAGCTAGAAGGGGTGGGAAGGCGTGTCTGTAACCTTGTGCCAGCTAGCATGGGGTCAAGGAGGTGACCCAGGGTGCGATCAGCTGATCGCAAGGTCTTGTTGCTGCTCATTTGATCAATGAGACAAAGAATGAGGGGCAAAGGGAGGAAGGAAGAACAGAAGGGCAGAGAGAGAACCCACCTCTGCCTCCTCTGGAAGTAACCAGAGGAAGGATTTCCCGGAGGGCCCCCATTTCTATGTACACACAGAAGGAGCAGAGGAAGGCCAGCAGATTGGGGGCAAGTCTGAGCATCCTGAGCCCAAAGGAGGCTGGGAGGGAAGGAGGGTAGGGATGGGGCCTTTGGTCCAGAGGCCTCAGGTGCCACTGGCTGGGCTGGTCCGTCCCGGCCTGAGGAAGCTCTGATTACCGACCCCTCCTCCCACAGATCCATCCGCAGGGCACAGGGCTCAGTCTGAATTCTCCCAATAACGGCCCCTCCCACTAAGGGATCAGAAGGTTGCACCTGCTTCCACCTCTTTCATCCACCCCCTGGCTGACAAGTGGGAGGTGAGTAGGAGGGGGGCAGCCACCTTCGCTCTACAGGCCCCTCCGCTGACCTTGAATGTAGGCCTGGGAGGAAACAGGCGGAAACAGGAGCCCAGTCCAGTTCAAGCCCCTGGGTGCGGGAGAGAGGGGATGTAGCTGAAGGTGCAGCAAGAAGCTTGTGGTTAGACATCGGAGAGGTGCCTCCATGTCACTGGGAGTCACTGGCCGCAGCGGGAGGTCGCTCAGCATGGGGCAGCTAAAGGGCAGTCTTGTCCGGGCTCAAGGTGGCCAGAGGAGTTAGGAAGCGCCTGCTCCTTAGCTCCTGGGCTGGGGTTCGGGGCTGCCTTCTGTCCTGCCCCCTGCGAGCACCAGGTGCGATGGATGGGCAACCAGCCCCAGAGCCTGCAGGTGTGCAGGCGGCAGCGCTGGGCTCTCCTGGTTTCTACTTCCTCTCCCTCAGCCTGCCGGTTCCTCCCAGAGCTGCCAGCCCTTCCAAGGCCCTGGCTCTGGGCCCTGTGGTCAGGCCCAGTTCCGGAAAGGACTGTGCCCTTCCTGTGCCCATACAGCTGGCAGGTTCCCTGCCTGCTCTGCACTGGGGCCAGCGCACAGCCCCAAGGGCACTGCCGCTCCCACATTGGGGCTAGATGACAGATGACAGGACACCAAGGCCTGTTCCTCCCCCATGTGCCCTGAGCACCCTTCCAGCCCAGGTAAGTGTGGAGGCCCTGGGCGGACCTCCTGGCCTTGACCGTGGACCAGATTCCAGGACATCAATGGGTGCAGATGCCTGGTCCTCTGATCTGGGGAGGCTGGGTTGGGCGCCTGCTTCCTCTTTGAACGGTCAGTTTGGCTTGAGGCCCCTGGAATGAGGAATAAAGCAGAGAGTAAAAAAGACTTGAAAGGAGGAGGTGGGGGCATCAGGAGACTGGTCTGGGCATGGGTTTGAAAGGCATAGGGCAGAGAGGGGATTGACAAAGGGCAAGATAGGGGTCCTGAACCAAAAGGGGGGTTGGCATGGGGAAATCTGGGAGGGAGGGGTGTGTGGGTGTGTGAGAAAAAGAGAGAGAGAGAGAGAGAGAGAGAGTCAGAGAAAGACAGAATAGTATATGGCACATGTCTGTACGTGTACCCAGGTGTGTGCTAGCTGTGTGTGCTAGGTGTGTGCTAGCTGAGGGGGTATCACTGTATGGGATGCGTGTGAGGAAAAGACCTGCGAATGCACCAAATGGTAATTCCACTGGGCCTTTTTTTTAAAAAAAAATCCTCATCCAAGAATATTTCCCATTGTTTTTTAGAGAGAGTGGGAGAGGGGAAGACGAGGAGAAACATCCATGTGAGAGAAACACAGCCATTGGTTGCCTCCTGCATGAGCCCAGACCAGAGTGGCCAGGGAGGAGCATGCAACTGAAGTACATGCCCTTGACCCGGAATTGAACCCGGGACCCTTCGGTCCGCAGGCCGATGCTCTATCTACTGAGTCACACTGGCCAGGGCGCAAAATGGGAATTCCAGAGGAGCAGCTCCTCGGATAGGAGAGGCCACACTCCTCGGCTGTGTGTCCGTCTGTTGAACCCCAGTTCTGTGTGTGGCAGTGTGTGTGCCGCGGCCAGGCAGGGGCGTGTGGAGCAGGACGGAGCCCCAGTGGGTGTACGTGAGAGGCCATGGGAGAATGTGCCCGAGACGCGGGAGGGGGGCGCAGCTCAGCTGCAGATGGGCTCCCAAGGTCTCCGAGAAACAGCTTTGTTTCCTAAGTGACTGGCCTCCTGGGGCCTCCAGCCCAGACTTGAAGGTTGTTTCAAGATCATAAAAGAGAGAAAGGGAGGGAGAGAGGAAGGCAGTGCACAGGGAGCCTCTCTCACCCGCACTGTCCCTCCTCCCGGCCCTCACCCCACTTCTTTGCCTCTGTCCTGATTTGGGCCAAGCTCCCCAGCCCTGCTCCCTCCCTTCCTCCTCCCTGCGGCCAGCCCTCCCTGGGCAGCCTCTCCATCCCCCCTCCCATCTCTCCACCGCCCCCTTCTCTTCTTCCCTCTCTCCTCCCAAGTTCGACAATGGTAGTGGCCTGGTGGTGGGAAGGCTGGGCTCAGGGCCGCCGGGTAGGGTTCAGGTCCCACGGCTTCCTCAGTTTCCCCACTGGACCCCAGGGACGGCGGGGGTCCTCCCCCATTGACCCTGCTCCTCTGCTTTCTTTCTGGTTTTCCTTTCCAGTCTACTCAAAATGGGTTCTGAACCCTCTGCCTCTTCCTGCTTCTGTCTGCTTCACTCCTTCCCCAGATTGTCCTTATGATGGTTTACCGTTCCTATCACTTTAGAAAAGTCGAGAAAACGGAGAAGAGAGAAGCATTTCCCTCGGCCTCTCTGTCGCTGCTCCAATCCTACTTCTTATTCAAAACATTGTTTAAAGGTGAATTTTTAAAATTGATCTCAGAGAGAGGAAGGGAGGAAGGGGGGGGAGAGAAAGAGAGAGAGAGAGAGAGAGAGAGAGAGAGAGAGAGAGAGAGAGAGAGAGAGATCTGTTATTCTGCTTACATATGCATTCGTTGGTTGACTCTTGTATGTGCTCTGACAGGGGCTTGAACCCACAACCTTGGGTATCAGAATGACACTCCAACCAGCTGAGCTGCTCAGCCAGGCCCGATCCTCCTCCTTTTGTCCTCCTGTTGCTTTCAGGCGGGTTAGCTCCATGCTCAGGTCCCACCTAGACATGCAGGTGGAAGTCTAAGAGAGAAGGAAAGGATGTCCAGGGGCCCGTGTCAACTCTCCTCCCTGACCTGATTGATGGTCCAGGGCTGTTCTGGGCCTCTGCCTTCCCGCCTCACGCCCTGCGGTCCCCACCACAATGTGCATTGGCCCTGGTGGGGCCACTGACCAGCTGTGCGACTTTGGAAAAGAGGCACCCACCCTCACTCTGGCCTTCCGTCTCTATGTGAATAATGAGAGCAGAGTCAGGAACTTCCTGAGGTCCCTGTGTAGCTCCGATGATTCCCAAATCCCAGCTACGTCCTCCCGGCGCATGTCTCAGCCAGGAGCTTTCCTGCAGTCATATTTATTCAAGAACCATCTGTTGGCCCTGGCCGGTTTGCTCAGTGGATAGAGCGTCAGCCTGCAGACTGAAGGGTCCCAGGTTTGATTCCCGTCAAGGGCACATGCCTGAGTTGCGGGCTCGATCCCCAGTAGGGGGCGTGCAAGAGGCAGCCAATTAATGATTCTCTCTCATCCTTGATGTTTCTATCTCTCCCTCTCCCTTCCTCTCTGAAAGCAGTAAAAATATATTTAAAAAACAAAAACAAAAAAAGAACCACCTGTTGGAGACCTGGGTTCAGAGGAGACCCAAGCGGGCAGGGACTCCTATTTATTGGTATAACCCACAGAAATGCGTCCGACCCCTTTGCCTCTTGGCACAGAAGCCAGGAGGGGCTGGGGTCTGGGCAGAGACCACCTGCTTTCTCACAGAAGCCCTGTAATGGAGGACGGGGCTGCAACGGGCCTGAGAACCTGGCGTTTTGTGACTGCGTTTGATCAGCAAATACCAGATGAGTCTGTTGCCAGAGAGTCTTTGGGCTGGAAAACTATGTCAGGGGAGGTGGAGAGGCTGGGCTAATGGGCCCTGCTGAGTGGGGGGCAGAGGTCATAGCTGGGCCCTCCAGGGCTCCTGTGTGCCTTTGATTCCATCTGGGCAGGGAGGAAGCCTCCTGGGGCAGGTTTGCTTTGGCCTGAGATCTGACCCAGCCACTGGCCCAGGGCACCCCGCCTCCCCGCTCCCCTGTCAAGAGGCAGCCTGGCTTGGCCCCCTGCCTCCTCCTTCCCACTCCTTGTTCCCTTACCAAGGCCCCTCCACTTGACCCAGGACAGAGCTCTGCTTGTTCCCTTTGGTGTTCCAGGTGCCCGGCTGGGACAGGCCGCAGCCTTGCTCCCACATACCCAGCTCTCTCTGGGGCTCCAGAGAGCTCAGTCTCCTCTGTGCCTCAGTTTCTCTGCAAGTCCAGGATCTCTTTCCTCTCGTGCTCCTGTTAGGATGCTCTCAGCACTGCCCCTTGGAAATGTGTGGGCACTGGCAGGCTCAGTCAGCAGCGCACACTCATTCCCAGGCCCCTGCAGCATTCAGACCTTCTCCTAGCTTTTGTTGAGCACCTACTGTGTGCCAGTGGGAGGTCCTGGAGAGACTTACAATCAAGGCAGGCAAGTTTCTTTCGTCAGAATCTCATGCCATTTGGTATCCAATCCCCCTACCCTACCCACTGACCTGGTCTCCCCAAGGCTTCTCCCAGCCCTCAGGCACTCTTTCTTTTCTCTCAATCATCCCCCACTTCTTTTAAACATAGGTTTTAAAAAAGAATAGTTTATTGATTTTTAGAGAGAGAGGAAGGGAGGGGAGAGGGAGAGAAAGAGCAACATTGATATGAGAGCATAACCTCAGTCGGCTGCCTCGTGCACAGCCCCAGCTGGGATCCAGCCTGCATCCCGGGCATATGCCCTTGACCAGGAATCAAACCAGCAACCTGTTGGTGCACAGGAAGATGCCCAACCAACTTAGCCACACCTGGCAGGGCTCCCCCTACTTCTTTATTTCCTGCTGAGTGACATCGGGTGGGCCTGGCTCTGCCTCCCATCTGGGCGATTCTCCCACCCCAAAGATGAGGGAGCAAAGGCTGGCCATGGAGTACTGGAAATAGCCATGGGCTGGACTGCAGAGGGCAAAGGCTTGCCATGCAGGACCTGCTCTAGCATTAACTAGCTGAGTGAGCTTGAATGCATCACTGACCTCTCATCAGTAAAGTGAAGGAAGTGGACTGGGTAGGGTTCTCACCGTCAGCTTTTTATATTAATGCTACCCCAGGGATCATGTTTTAATTGGTCTCAGTGGGATCTAGACATCAGCATCTTTTTTAGCCCGGCTGGTGTGGCTCAGTGGTTGAGCACCAACCCTTGAACCAAAAGGTCACGGTTTGATTCCCAGTCAGGGCACATGCCTGGCTGAGGGCTTGATCCCCAGTAGGGGGTGTGCAGGAGGCAGCTAATTAATGATTCTCTCTCATCATTGATGTTTCTCTCTCTCTCTCTCTCTCTCTCTCTCTCTCTCTCCTCCTTCCTTCTGAAATCAATAAAATCCTATCTAATAAAAGAGTAATATGCAAATTGACCATCACAAGATGGCTTCCCCCATGTGGTCAAAGATGGCTGCCACAAGATGGCCAGCAAGGGAGAGAAGTTGGGAGGGACCCAGGCTTGCAGGGCAAGGCATTTGGGGGGGGGGGAGCATCCTGGCAGGGGAGGGCAGTTATGAGCAATCAGGCTGGCACAGGAGCAGTTAGGCATTGATCAGGCTGGCAGGGGAGTAATTAGGGGCAATCAGCAGGCGAGAGTTGGGAGCCAGCAGTCCTGGATTGTGAAAGGGATGCCCATTTAGGATCGGGCCTAAATGGGCAGTCGGACATCCCTTAAGGGGTCCCAGATTGGAAAGGGTGCAAGCTGGGCTGAGGGACACCACCCCCACCCCCCACTCCCACTCCATGCACGAATTTCATGCACGGGGGCTCTAGTAAATATATAAAAATAAATAAATAAATAAAAAAGCTCCCCTGATGACTGGACATGGAGGCCAGGCTGAGAGCCCCAGGTGCTGGGGCGCCATGCTAAGGATGCTAGCTCTTTCCAGGCACTACCTAGTTTGGTCCTCAAAACAGGTCTATTTTATAGATGGGAAAACAGAGACACAAAGATCCTAAGCTGCTTCCCCAAGTAGGGGGTCAGGCCACACAGCTGGTGATCCAGCTCCGTGCAAAGCTGTGCTGCCTGGTCCTGGAATCCTAGCCCCAAAGTGTTAGATACAGTTGGGAACACGGAAGCTTTATTTCATGTGCCTGGACTCCTCCTTGGTCACCTGCCTCATCCCCCAAGATTTAGGTCTGTTCCGTCCAGTCCCTTCTCCCCAGGGACACACCTAGCCCAGGAGCTGGTTTCCGCAGTGCCAATGCCCAGTGCCTCGGCGCCCACCTGGAGCGGGCAGTCTGCTCTCCTGGATTCCTCTCCTTCCAGCTGCTGGACCAGCACCCTTGTCGCTCCCCCGGGCCCCAGGTCCCTCGCAGGATGACAGCTGGTCCTACCCAGGGGCAGCATGGCTGTGCAGTCAGGGTGCTTGGATGAGAAATCTAGCCTGCCACTCACTGGACAGACTTTTGCTCTGAGCTTTGGTTTTCTTTTTTCCTCCTCATCCGAGGATATTTTTCCGTTGAATTTTAGAGAGAGTGGAAGAGAGAGGGAAAGAGAGAGAAATATTGGTGTGAGAGAAACACATTGATTGCTTGCCTCCTGCATGAGCCCCTACCAGAGCCCAGGCTGGGGAGGAGCCTGCAACCAAGGTATGTGCGCTTGACAGGAATCAAACCCAGGACCAAAGGAACCCTTTGGTCTGCAGTCGGACGCTCTATCCACTGAGCCAAACTGGCTAGGGCAGAGCTTTGGTTTTCTTGAAGCTCTAATTCGTAGGGTTGTTTTTTAAAAAATATATATTTTATTGATTTTTACAGAGAAGAGGGGAGAGGGATAGAGAGTTAGAAACATTGATGAGAGAGAAACATCAATCAGTTGCCTCCTGCCCAACCCCTACTGGGGATGTGCCCGCAACCAAGGCACATGCCCTTGACCAGAATCAAACCTGGGACCCGTCAGCCGCAGGCCCACGCTCTAGCCACTGAGTCAAACTGGTCAGGGCCGTAGGGTTGTTTTGAGAACGCCATGCATGCTAGTGATTCCTCTGCCCTTAGTTTTCAGTGTCCTGGCCTTGGGGCAGCTGACTCTGACCTCCAGGCCCTCCCCACCCCCACCCCACTCCAGCCTAGCCCAGGCTGTTTCCCAGGAGGGAAGGTGTGAGCTCTGACACACAAGAAGCTCTGTTAGCCGAGGATGGAAGTGACCAGTGCGAGACACACTCTGGAGGGAGAAACAGGGCCGCCGTGGAAGTGATCTGGCCCTGCTTTCCTCCTCCCTCACTCCCTTGCTCACTCACTGGCCTGCTCAAGTACTTGGCAAATGTCTGTGGAGCTTCTACTCTTTGCCGGGCCTGTGCTAGGCGTGGGGGCCGAGCCCTAAAGAGCTGAACATGGTCTTGAGCCCCTGACAGCCGAGCTGGAGGCGCGGATGTAATAAACAAGGGGGGGGTGAGGACAGCGCAGGTGGGGAGCACAATCAAAGGGCTGCGGACGGGGAGGCTGGGCCTGAGGCTCACAGCTGCAGCGGACTCGGCCCACTCTCTCCCACGGCAAGTTCCTTCACCCCCGGCGTCCCATCTGTTTCTTTGTTTTTGTAGTCTTTATTTCTGGCGTTGTTTTCCCATTACTTTCCCAATAGAGAGCCTTTGGGAAAATTCCACCCTTGTTTCGGTTGGACCAGGGAAAAGGGGAATTGTCCGCTCCTCGCAGCCAGGACGGACAAGGGGTGCATGGGTCTTGGGGCGTCCAGGTGTGGAGCTGCGGGGCTGTCAGGAGGGAGGCCTGGGGAGACCATGTGACGCGGGGCGGAAATGGGGACGAGCAGGACCTGCGCTGGGCTGGGGTGGCTGTGTGCTGCTCTACTCTTTCCCCAGAGTTCCCCTCAAGTTTCCTTGTCCTTTGTTCTGATTGGAGGGCAGAGTTAAGACCCCCCTTCCACCTAAGGAAACCCCGTGAACCAATTTCTCTTTCCCCACTAGGTGCTCTGCCAGGCTGGGACCCCAGCGTTGGAAGTGAACGTGTGTGAACCGCCCCCCTTGTCCCTTTCTGTCCCGTTGCACCAGACATGTAACTGTCACTGCTTCCCCTTTCCCTGGGCCTCCAGCACTGCACTCATTCACCCCACAAAGCTTTATCGGGCGCCCACTGTGTGCCAGGAGCTGGAGATACACGGGTGGGGAAAGACAGTTATTTCAAGAGGTTGCATATGTACTGGGGTTTGTGTTTGAGTGTGTGTGTGTGTGAGAGAGAGAGAGAGAGAGATCACATATTTGCATATGTGAATACGTGTGTGCAGGTTAGGGAAGCAGGAGAAAGAAGAATGTTAGGAGCATAAGTTCGGGAGTTAAACCGCTTGTTCTTGCCTCTGGGAGCTGCCATCTCCTTGTCAGGTGAAATCATCTCTCCGGGCCTTCCTCCCCAACTGCAAAGCAGGTGACAATCCAGCTCCCTGGGGGCTGCTGGAGGCCTGTGAGTGGTGTGCGAGTCCCCAGGGGAGAGCAGGTGTTCCGTGTGAGTGAGGGCTGTGCTTTCTCCTCACTCTGCTCCCAGCTGGGTGTGGCCACACTTGTGAATGACCTGTTCTTCACACCTGTCTCTTGCTCAATCTCTGACTGGGAGGTAGCCACCTGGCGCCAACCGCCTCCAGCCCGAAAACCTCTGTCTAGCCAAACCACGGCCATCTTCTGTCCTCGATGGGTCCCTGTCCCCACCCCAGGCTCCCTGTTTGTGGAAGACATGATATCACACGATGGGACTTGCCTCAGCCCATGCCACCCCCCAGCACCTCTGCACCATCAGCTCCCTATCAGCCATGGAGATGGAGGAGAGCAATGGGGTGAAGCCTAGACGCCCAGCCTTGACATTGAGGAACAAGGGACTTGTCAATGGAGGGTTCCAGCTCACAGGGAATCCCTCCTCGGCATTGTGGGGTGAGTGGCAGCTGCCACTAATCCTGGGTCTAGAAACGGGAGTCAGGGCCAGGTTGTACCCAGGCCAGCAATGGCATGGCGGCTTCTCTATTCTTTAATAGACAGGCCACACTCTGGGCATGGGGTGTGAGACCTTGGAAGGAGAGCTCAGAGAGCACATATCCACAAACCCCCCCACACACACATACACACTCACACACACACACAGAGTCCACCATGAGGGTACAGGTGCCTGGCTAGGTCCACTGTGTGTGTGTGTGGGGTGGGGGGGAGATGGCTCTGCAGGCCTCGGAGTGTGTTTGGGTGTATGATGTCTGTGTGTGTTTCTTGGTTTCCCCCTGGGTCCCCAAGTGTGCAGCTGTCTGGGTGCACTGCTGTGTGAGCTGGTTGTCAGGGTGAAGGCAGGTTTTTGTTCTACCTCTATGTCGGCTTGAACCTCGCAACAAGTCAGCAGAGAGAATGTGTCCTTTGGGGAGGGTGGGAACACAGCTCATCCTGGCAGTATCCGTCAAGGCTTTCTAAACACAAACAAATCCTAGGACATCCTTGTGTGGGATCCTTAGCTCCCACTGAGCTGGGGTTTAAAAGAGAGAGAGCTGAGTACTACGTGTGTGTTCGTGGCATTTCTATTTGTCTAATGCCGTGTGTGTGTGTGTGTGTATGTGTGTGTGCAGGCTGTTTCTTTGATGTGCCTGCCACTCTGGAAGGCGCGGTCTGTCAACAGCGGGGCTTGTGCCTGTGTGTGCGAGGCCCATGTCAGCCCTTCAGAAGCCGTGTAACATGAGCTAAGCACAGGCTCCTCCACACTCAGACCATGCCAGGTCCACACAGTCCTGAACTTCTGTGCCCCTCGGCTTTCTGCCTCAAATAATAATAGCACTGACCTCGGCAGGTGCTGGTGAGGATTAAATGAGATCCTGCTATGTGCCTGGCATGGGTCAGAGTACACGAATGGGCCTGTCTTTGAATGTGCCTGAGAGCCACGTCTCTGGGCTGTGACATGTCAGCCGGATAACAAACTCCCTTGGAGCAGGGCGAGGGTCTTTTTTAAAGAAGTATCTTCTTTATTTATTTTTTGTTGTTGTTAATCTTCACCCGAGGATATTTTTCCATTCCATTCATTGTTCGAGAGAGTTGAAGGGACTGGGAGAGACATGGAGAGAGAAGCATTGATGTGAGAGAGACACATCGATGGGTTGCCTCCAGCACACGCCCAGACCAGGGGCCTGCAACCAAGGTACATAGCTTTGACTGGAATCGAACCTGTGACCCTTCAGTCTGAGGGCCGACGCTCTAACCACTGAGCCAGACCAGCTAGGGCAGGGCATGGGTCTTCATTATCTTACTCAGGACACTTCAGTGCCACCTGGGTGCCCTCTACATATGTCATCTTGTGGGGAAATGATCACATGTTGATGTGGAACACAGGCTGGCCTGAGCCTCAGGGCGAGTCTGCCGTCCTCTTTTCTCTGCTCACCCCACCGCAGGCATCAGCAAGATGCTGGGTGAAGCCTGTGTGGGTTTGTTATGGGCCAGATGGGGAGGGTGCAGGAGGGCTCTGCAGTCTACACCACATACCCCTCCCTGGCTGCATGTGGGCGTCCCGTGTGTGTGTTTGTGCGCTGCTCTGCGTAGGCGACATCTTTCTGTTACGAAGCTCCTTTGTGAGGACTTGCGTCTGTCAGTGTGTGTGTGACAAGCCTCCTGCCTGGGGCTTGCTCTCCTCCCCCAGTTTTCCAAGTTACATAAGCAGCGGAGGGGCCAGTCAGGCCTGGGCCGCGGGCTCCCCCTGCTGGCGGCCTCTGGAACTCACAGTCTGGGAGGAGCAACTGGAAAAAGCTGCGTCCCCCTGGGTTTCAACCCGACTGGAGACACTGCGTACCTCCTCGCCCTCAGCTCCTGAGTGTCCCTTCCTTGAGGATTGGTTTTTACTTAGTGTGGGATGTCTCCCTGGTACGACTGTATGTTTTCTGAGCGCCAGGAGTTGTTAAATGAGGACTTTATAAGGCGGAGAAAATGGGGTGTGGAGATGTGGGGCTCTGGGGACATATCCGTCAGAGCTCCTCATACTGTAGCAGTGGGGATTGTAACCCGCCCCACCATTGTTTTGACATTGTTTCTGTAAATGCTGACCTGGACTAATGTCGCTTGTAGATTATCAGCATCCTATATAATAAAGGCCAATATGCAAATTGTCCCCTCTACCAGGAGTTTGACTGGGAGTTTGCCCTCAGCCCCTCCCCCCAGCCAGCCCCGCACCCAATCACCCTCTCCAACCTGATCGGGGCCAGGCCGGCTGGACCCCACCCATGCACGAATTTGTGTACCGGGCCTCTAGTGTTTGTATAAGAATCCTAGGAGCTAACTTCAGAAGATACGGACTCTGACCTTCAGTCACCCCAGTTCCGGGAGAGTTGTTGACCTTCAAATGTAGAACCAGGTTGACGAAGAACCAGGATGACGCACGCCAGACCTCCCTTGACCAGTTTCAAGATCTTTATCAGGATGGACTGTGCGGAGAACTTTTCAACCCCCTCTCCTTGATTTTGTTGTTCTACTTTGCCTTTTCCTCCTTATAAAAACCTCTGCCTTCACTGAGGTGGGGAGCCCCCCATTTCCTCAGGTGACCAGCACTTGACTGAAACCACATTCCTTTTTCACCAGTATTTTGTGGTTTTTTTGTGGGGGCAGGCAGCAGAACTTGGGTGTCAGTTACAATACCTTGGTCACTTAAAAGCTGTGTGGCCTTGGGCAAAATGCTTAACCTCTCTGATCCTCAGGCTTCTTATCTGGTGAATATGCTATAAAGACTAGAAATAATATCTGTGATGAAAAAAAAAAAGCCACGTACTAAACCTGACAAGCTCAGGGTTCGGGGCCCAAGAGTAACCACATAGGACGGTCTGGGCATAACAATTCCTTGCTAACCGTGGGTTAAGGTAGGTAGTCCCTCCCTAGGCCTGTAGCTTCCTTGACAAAGATCAACTTTGAACTTAACTGAGGCCATTGTCTTCTTGCATCTATGAAAACATACCTTTGGAATGTCTGGGTAACTTGTATCAGGACACAACCAATGCACCAGGGCAAACCACAAATTCCCTCATCGTTATTGTTATCTTGTTAATTGCTGACTGTTAACTATCCTGTACCCACCTATGTATAATAACTATGCGTCTATCATTTTATTTTTTTATCCAATCCCAGAGTTCTCCCTTCTTTACTTTCTCCCTAATCTATCACCTATGTTTCCTCCTTTAACGGTTATTTATAAAACTAGGTAAAAAAAAACTGCCATTCTCCCCGGCATTACCTCAATACATAGAGATCCTACTTCCCAGCAATAGTCCACAGTTTGGCTCACATAAACTCATAAAAATTCTCTCCAATTTCTTAAAAAAAAATTCTCGGCATTTCTTACGTCGACATATCCAAAAGAGCCTTACGGTGTAGGCCTGCCGTGAATGCAATCTATGACGAGTGTTACAGGACAGAGAGCTCGTTCACCTGGCGCTAGCAAGGCCAAACACTAAACACCGAGGACTGCAGTGGACAAATATTGGCTATCTTTACTACGAATGGTGCCCCCAGGAGAACTGGAAGCTAGTGCTCAAAAGCCCACACTCCCTGACAGTGTGTGGGTTACAGATGATATAGGGCAGACATCACAAGGACACCTTGGGTTAGGGGTTCGGTGTCATGCTGGGAGCTGGTTGACCAGAAGTGAGATAAGGGTAATACATTTTTTCCTCCAGGTTTTAAGGACAGTTCTGGGGCGGACAGTCTCTCTGTCTGGTTTCATGGGAAAGTAACCATCGGGCTCAGGAGCTGAAACTTACCTTAGGTCCAGATGTTATCTTTAGCCTGTGGAGGTGCAGACCTTGTGATGCTGGTCAGGTCTGGGCTACAATCTCCTGCTGCCTGGGGGCGGGGTGGGGGCTGTCTAGCTCTCTCAGAGGGATGTGAGATTGAGAGATGAATTCTAGAGCTAGGATTTAGAGCTAAATTTAATCAAAGTCATAAGGACCCTGGGTTTCACGAGGAGGAGGAGGAGGGCTGGCACCATCTCCCAAGCACCAGCAAGGCATGAAAGCCACTCCACTTCTGAATAAAGGAAGTGGTTTTCCTCCCAGCACTTCCAGTGTCTGGGTTTTCACAGAGCTCAGTCGGGCCTGTACATGGATGTAGGTGAAATGGCTCTGGGGAGACCAGGCTGCGCATGTGTCAGAGTGGGAGAAAAGGGGGATCCTGCGCCCAGCTCCTGGCCTGTCCAGGAAGAGTTGGGGGAGGAGGGCTGGACCTCTGAGACCCCCTGGGGTTTCCAGCATTCTGCCTCACCGTTTCTCTGGGTTGTCTCTGAATGTAGCATCAACTGAGCACCTCCTGAGCCAGGCACTGTACCAGGCTCGGGAACAGGAAGTCTAGTCTGGCCAATGCCACTTCTCCTCTCAGGGTTTGCTTCCTCCTTCACTCGAGGGGGCGGGGGAAGTGCGGGGGCAGCGAGGGGTTTAGAGGGAAGATGCTGGATGAGCTCCGGGGTCACCTTCCTCAGCCTCGGCTTTGCAGACCTGGCTTTCCTTCTCCCATTCTGTCCCCACCTTTCCTAGTGGGGAGGAGACAGACCCCTGGGAAAGGGGCCTCTTCCATTCTCCGGCCCTCCCTGCGGGTGAAGCAAAACCCATCTCTCCTCATTGGAAACCAAGACTCCTTCACCCAACCCCGGGCTCACCCTTCCCTTAAGTCTAGAGATGAAACCTCTGAGCAAGCAATTTCAATAACAATTCAAAACCTCCTTGTTATGAGCCCAGCACTGTGGGGTGGACGCCAATTGGCCAAGAAGAAAACTGGATAAAAGGAGGTTAGGCAACCAGACCAGGGTCACCAGGAAGGGGAGGCGCCCACCCTCCTGATGCCACCCCGGGGTTGGCAAACTCGTCTCCGGCGCCTTCGGCCCAGATCCCTTTGCTTCCGGGACCCCGGGTCCCGCCACGTCCACGGCAGCCGGGTTTGCGGCGAGGCCTAGCGGCCCGGAGCCCATGGCCGGATTCCAGTGCGTGGCCAGTCACCCACCGACCCCAGGGCGCCTGCACCCGGCTCGCAGGGAAAGGGGGCAGGTGCGGGCAGGAGGGCGCTGGGTCTGCGGCGGAGGAGGGGGAGGGGGTGGGTGGAGCCGGGCCAAGGTCGCCGCGGGGCTGGGAGGGGCGGGGCCTCGGCCGAGGTGGGCGTGGCCTGGGGCCGGCCCGGAGTGGGCGGGGCCAGAGTCCGGGTCGGGGCGGAGCTGAGGTCGAGGTTCAGGACCCTTGTCCTCGCGGAGCCCCGAACCGGGAGGGACCCGGTAGGAGCTGTGGCTGGAGTCGGCGCGGAGCCCGGAGCAGGACCGAGGTCCATTATCGGGGTCCGGGCGGAGCCAGGGTCCGGAGGGATCGGAGCGGGGCTGGGGGCCGGGCCGGACACCCGGGAGCGGGAGGGGGCGGGGGAGCGGGGCTGGGGAGGCGGTAGCCTGGGGCTGGGCCGGGGCGGGGCCGGGGCGGGGCTGGGCGGGAACCGTTCCCGAGGCTCCGAGGAGGGAGGGAGGGCGGGGGAAGCGGGGGGAGGAGGCAGGAGGGGACTTGGCTGCGCCCTCGGCTCCGCTCCGCTCCGCGCACCCACGCTTGGCGGCTCTGCTTTGCGCCCCCAGCCCGGGCATGCGCCCCCCGAGCTGCTGGCCACCCAGAGCTCACGCCGCCCCCCGGAGCCTCCCCAGAGCCGGCCGCGCAGGATGGGCGCCCCAGGTTCCACGCCGTTGCTGCTGCTAATGCTGGGTAAGCCCGGCCCCGGCCCTGCCCCGCTCGGCAGGTGCCTGCCCCCAGGCCCCAGCCCGGGCAGCCTTCCCAACATTCGGGAGCCCCTTGCATCCCCCCTCTTCGTCGGGGGCGCCTCCAGATCCGGGATACTCAAGCCCTAGGGTCGCTGCGCCTAAATTCGGAGACTCCTCTCTGCCTCCCATTCCGCTCGGGCCCAGCCTGGGTGCCCGCTGTGCGTGGGCAGTGTCTGCCGGTCTCATAATTGCCCCTGGTTGGCTGGAGGCCCAGGGGCCGGCCCTCCCGTGATCTTTGAAGTGAGTCTTCCCTAGTTGCCCTCCGAGGTCGCACCCTTCATCGTCTGAGGTTGGGCGCAGTTCCCTCACCCCCAGCCTGGGCAGGGTCCCTCTTAGCCCCACTTCCCCTCTCGGATGACCCGGCTCTGTAGCCTCTCACTGGTGGTCACGCGCAGTTAGTCCCAGCTTCCTGCCTCGTGAGAAGCCAGGCTCCATGGAGAGCAATGCTGGGATCTCCACGCACCCTGTTTCTGTCTGGTGGGTGTCCGTGGTCGGTGCCCTGGGCCGCTGCTGCTGGGTTGTTTTTGACGTGAACTGAGCCCTCGGGGGGAATATGGCATCAGGGCAGGGCGACTGCCTGCCTGTATGGAGACTTCAGGAGACTGAAGCCCTTGAAATGAGAGCGCCCTTTGGGGGATGACGGCGAGGGTGGGGGTGGGGGTGAGGGGAGTCTTGCCGCCAGGACTCCGAGCTGACTTAGCACCCGCTGCCTTTCCTGGACCAGAGCTCCCCAGTGGCACCACGCAGCCTCCCTCTCCTGCCTAGCTCCCGGCCCGTGGGAATAGGATGAGTCCCGGCGGTTGCCTAGCACTTGGCCCATTTTCCCCAGTGGGCAGAGTGGAGCTCCAGGGAAGTGCGCGGAGATGCGCAGAGAGGAAAGAGCCTGCCAGGCGCTTACAGTCATTTAGAAGATGAGGGAAATGGAGTAACTTGCCCAGAGAACACATCTAGTGGGGTCTGAATCCAAGGTCTGTCTGACTGCAAAGCAAGTCTCTGCACTCTCTTCCCGCTCTGCTAACACAGGGAAGGGGCCTGGTTGGGAAGACCTGCCTGGAGGCGGGTTCCCTGAGGCTGGGGAGACTTTCCCAGGGGTATCTCCAAGCATCAGCAGTGTGCACCCAGGAAGGTGGGAGGGGGCCCTTCTGAGCAGAGTCTGCCTGGACGCCAAGGAAGGTGGCAGTTCGTCCTGCTTTGCCAGGACCCTGATGTCAAGCACCCCCAGGCAGGGCCCTCCTGGTCACACTGTCAGAGCAGAAGCTGTTAGCTCTCCCCAGCCTGGAAACTGAGGCCTGGGGAATGAAGGGGCAAGCCTAGGCCGTAAAGCTGGGGTCAGGAGTGGGTGAGTCCCAGTCTGCTCCCGAACCTTAGAGCTACCACAAGCTCTCCTGGTGGCCCGGCTGCGGGAAGGGCGAAGAGCCTGCGCGGGAGGGAGCCCAGGGGAGTGCTTTGGGAGGAGCTGGAGGACGGAGTTGGACAGCAGACTCGGCCCCTGCCCTGCAGACAGGCCAGCAGGCGGTGGGGCTGCCCCTGGGAGGGACCGTCTGGTTGGTGAGGTCTTCCCTTTAGGCCTCGCTTGCCTGGAGCTCCCCATCGTCCTCTCTGGCTTTGTTCCTCTGCAGGGACGGGTGGAAACCATCCAAGGACAGTGGGATCTTGGCCAAGGCTTCTGCCCTACCTTCCTCAGGGGTCTGCCCAGCCCCCCTTACCTGCTGGGGTTCCGTGATCTTACCTAGCGGGGCTAGGATAGAAGGAAAGGAGGAGGACGCTGAGCCCTCCAAGCCCCCAGGAGTGTCTGCTGGGCCGTGTGGGGCCTGGGAGTAGGGGTAGGGGAGCTCAGTTGGTTCGAATGTGGTCCCAGTGAGCCAAGGATATGGATTCCATCCCTGGTCAGGGCACATGCAAGACTCAACCAATGAATGCATAAGTAGGTGGGATGACAGATCGCTGTTTCTCTCTCTGTGTCTCTGTCTCTCTATCCCATTCTCTCTCCCCCTTCTTTTCTCTCTAAAATCAAAAAAGAAAAAGAAAGAGAATGTTTTGGCCTCTCCTAGGAGAGAAAAGTGGGAAGGGACAGCTGGGATTTCCTGTCTCTCTATGAAAAGGGAACCATATATAAATGGATGCATATCATATGCAAATGAAGGCTTTTGTTAGGGAGTTGGAGGGGTGGAATTGTGCATCAGCTGGACCAGCCTCTAAGATTGGCAGGCACTGGGGTGGGGGTGGGGAACTTCTGTCCCCAGAGGCCAGGGCAGAAGCTGGCTTTTGCCCCATCAGCCTCAGCTGCAGCCCTGTGGGGTGGGAGAAGCAGTGAGCTCATGGCACAGCTGGAGGGGGGGCGGGCATTGTGTGGTGAGAAATGACTGGGTCTGTGCCCTGTCCAGCTTGGGCCACTGGCTCCATTGTCTGGAGTCCCCTGGCCCAGGTGACATGGCTGAGCCAACCAGCCCTTCTGAGCAACTATTTGCCAGCTCCTCTCACACAAAGGAGGGGGGGGGCATGTGGTCCCAGCATCTCTTGGCTAGAGGCTGTGCTGACCAGGCCAGAGCAGGAGCCCCAGGCTTGAGAGTATGGGGTGGGGTGGGAGATCGAGGTGGAGCTGGGATCAGGAAGTGTTAAAACCAGGGGCAGATGTTCTCCATTCTGCCTGTACACGCTCCACTTCCGCCTCCGGGAACGGGGGTATTTGTGGGTTCCTAGACGAGCCTGGCTGTGTCATCAGTTCCTTGCGGCCCAGGTGTCTTCTTTCCCTGTCCTCAGGACATGGTCCACACATTTCCTCTCCTCTCAGGGGCAGGGGCCGAGAATGGTGCTGGTGGGGGGGGGGGGCGGAATCCAGGCCTTCCCAGCTTCCCTTCTTTCCTACAGGAGTCGGGTGCTGTGCCCGGCAGGTGCTGGTCCCTGAGGGGCCGCTGTACCGCGTGGCGGGCACGGCCGTCTCTATCCCCTGCAACGTCACTGGCTACGAGGGCCCTGCCCGGCAGGACTTCGAGTGGTTCCTGTACAGGCCCGAGGCCCCAGAGGCTGCCCTGGGCATTGTCAGTACCAGGGACCCCCGGTTCTCCTATGCTGTCTTCGGGCCCCGCGTGACGGCCGGTGAGGTGCAGGTGCAGCGAGTGCGGGATGATGCCGCGGTGCTCAACATTGCACGCCTGCAGGCCCAGGACGCCGGGGTGTATGAGTGCTACACACCCTCCACGGACGCCCGCTACCTGGGCAGCTACAGCGGCAAGGTGGAGCTGAGAGGTACTGGGCTCTGGGGAGAAAGTCAGAGTGGGGAGGAGCTGATGGATCATCCCTTGGGCTTTGCAGCTGAGGAGCCTGAGGTCCTAAAGAGGTTAAGTGTCTTGCACAAAACCACCCCACCAGTCAGTGGCTGCCCTCCCAGTCCACTGCTCGGACAGGGGAAGCCTCCTTAAAATGCCTGATCCCTTCTCCATCCCTGTCAGTGTGAATCTACTCCGTTCCTGGAGCTTCTCGATTCCAGATCTGGAGGAGGTGGGGTAGGAGTAAGGCCATGTGACATTCTTGCTCTCTTAAGATTCTTTGTCTTCTGAGAAGGAAGACAGAGCCACTTTTCTGAGTATTTCAAACAGGGGTCCGTCCCAAATGTAAGGGTGAGTAAGCAACGGCTGGTTCTGATATTCAGGGGGTGTTTATTGAGCACCTGTTGTGTGCCCAGCACTGTGCTTGGCACCACTGTGTTATAAAAGAAACCAAACATCATGAAATCTTCGCCCTCTGGGAGCGCGCAGTCTAAAGGGGTTGTAGGTAGGAAACAGTGATAAGGGCTGCCAGCTGCAGGCCTCCTTCACTCCAGCTGTTCTCTCCAGTTCTTCCAGATGTGCTGCAGGTGGCTGCGGCCTCCCTCGGGCCCCGAGGCCGGCAGGCTCCCACTTCCCCCTCTCGCCTGACTGTGCATGAGGGGCAGGAGCTGGCACTGGGCTGTCTGGCGCGGACCAGCACGCAGAAGCACACACACCTGGCGGTGTCCTTTGGTCGAGCGGTGCCCGGGGCGCCCGTGGGACGAGCGACTCTGCAGGAAGTGGTGGGACTTCGGCCTGACCTGGCGGTGGAGGCCGGCGCTCCCTATGCTGAGCGGCTGGCTGCGGGGGAGCTGCGGCTGGGCAAGGAGGGGGCTGAGCGGTACCGCATGGTGCTGGGGGGCGCCCAGGCGGAGGACGCCGGCACCTACCACTGCACGGCCGCCGAGTGGATTCAGGATCCCGACGGCAGCTGGGCCCAGATCGCGGAGAAGAGGGCTGTCCTGGCCCACGTGGACGTGCAGACTCTGTGTGAGGGCACCTGCAGGGGCTGGGAGCCGTAGCATCTCGTGGGCTGGCTCCATGGGCACTGGGGACCCTAGATGGTCCTTGTCTGGCCAGGGAGCCCACCTTCCCTAGAGTGCGCACCACTGACCTCTGTATCCATGATGGGAGTGGAGATGGGAGGGCTGTGGCTGAGGGGTGAGGCAGGCCCTGGGTGGGGAACACCCATACCCCGGGCGGGTCAGGTGGGTGGCCTTGAAGTTGCTGCTGTCAAGGGAACGACCGTTGGGGAGTCAGGCGCCCTGTGCCTCCCCCTGCCCCTGTGACGCCTCTCCCCCTCCTGTGTTTCAGCCAGCCAGCTAGCAGTGGCGGTGGGGCCTGGTGAACGTCGAATTGGCCCAGGGGAGCCCTTGGAACTGCTGTGCAATGTGTCCGGGGCACTGCCCCCACCGGGCCATCATGCGACGTACTCCGTGGGCTGGGAGATGGCACCTGCAGGGGCACCTGGGCCTGGCCGCCTGGTAGCCCAGTTAGACACAGAAGGTGTGGGCAGCCTGGGCTCTGGCTATGAGGGCCGGCACATTGCCATGGAGAAGGTGGCATCCAGAACCTACCGGCTACGGATGGAGGCTGCCCAGCCTGGCGACTCGGGCACCTACCGCTGCCTCGCCAAGGCCTATGTCCGAGGGTCTGGGGTCCGACTTCGTGAAGCAGCCAGTGCCCGCTCCCGACCCCTCCCTGTGCATGTGCGGGAGGAAGGTAAGAGGGGCGAGTTTTCCTTCTGTTCCCAGGCCTCTCTCCCTTTACCAGCTGCCTCTGTGCCTTAGTCTTGCACTCCTCTTGTAAGATTGTGGGGACACCTTAAATTTCCTGGGGTGTTGCTTAGACAGCGGTCCTGACTGCATGCCCCGACCCTTGACCCTCTGATGCCATGCTCTCTGTTGTGTAGGTGTGGTGCTGGAGGCGGTGGCGTGGCTGGCAGGAGGCGCAGTGTACCGCGGGGAGACCGCCTCCCTGCTCTGCAACATCTCCGTGCGGGGTGGCCCCGCAGGGCTGCGGCTGGCCACCAGCTGGTGGGTGGAGCGGCCTGAGGACCCGGAGCTGAGCTCTGCCCCTGCCCAGCTGGTGGGTGGCATGGGTCAGGACGGTGTGGCAAAGCTGGGGGTCAGACCTGGAGGAGGCCCTGTCAGTGTGGAGCTGGTGGGGCCCCGGAGCCATCGGCTGAGACTGCACAGCTTGGGGCCCGAGGATGAAGGCATATACCACTGCACCCCCAGCGCCTGGGTGCAACATGCCGACTACAGCTGGTACCAGGTGGGCAGTGCCCGATCGGGGCCTGTCACAGTCTACCCCTACCTGCATGGTGAGTGCCTCCCACCCCACCTCCTGACTCGCCACCTTCCTCCAGCTCTTGTTCCTCCCTTTCCATCTGACCCTCCTACCACTCTCTCCTCCTTCTCCCCATATCACCTCACACAGAGAGTCCTGAAAACCCAGCTCTCCTCCCCCAGGGCCCATCTGCCCAGAGTCCTCCGTAGTGGAGGTTGATGAGAGGGCAGGGAGTGGGCTGGGAGGGCCGTCTGTGATTGGGGAGGAGGTGCAGACAGCTTGATAAAGAAGGTGCTGGGACTTCAGGGATAGTGGTGGGGCGCAGCGGCACCCCAGGCTGAGCCATTCTCTCTCACCCAGCCCGGGACACCCTGCTCATGCCCCTGCTGGTGGGGGCAGCGGTTGCCCTAGTCACCGGCGCCGCCATCCTTAGCACCATCACCTGCTGCTTCATGAAGAGGCTGCGAAAACGATGAGCCCTTGCCCCCGGCCCAGGTGAGGGAAAGAACCCCGGCCTTGCCTTCTCAGGCCCCTTGCCTCCCTGTCCCCCTCCTGGAGGAGGAGCTGCTCACAGTTCTCCGCAGTGCTCTGTGAATTCATGGGGTGAGGGCTGGGAGGGAGCCCCCCCCTTCCCCACCCCCCAGGGCCCTCCTTAGCCCACTCCACACTTTCTCGCAGGTCTCACAGGTGTTGACTGTCTTCCAGCCCAGCTCCAAGCCCACCTCTGGTTGCCCCGGATACCCTCTCCCTCTGTCTGCTCTTCCTTTAATTTATTTGACCTACCCCCCCTCACAGCGGGGGGCCTGGCCTCCACTCCCCACTCCCACCTCCAGATTCCTCCCTCTGGCTTTGTGGTCTGCATCTCACAGCCAGCCTGGAGGGAGGCCTTCCCCATCCTGGTTAGTTTTTGTAAGATGTGAATAAACGGGTTTTATAAAATCCAGGCCTCACGTGTCTTCCCTACATCACACTGTAAGAGGCGGGGGGGGGGGGGGGGGGGGGGGGGGGGGGGGGGGGGGGGGGGGGGGGGGTTGCGTGGCATGGAGGTGGCTGGGGGCTGACAACCTGTTCTGGATGACCCAGGTCTCTCTTCCCACCACAGGCACCATCTGGCTTCCGTGGGCTGTGCCACCCACCCAGGAGGGACACCTGGGTCCCATCTGCTGCCAATTCCTATTGGGACTCCCACGCAGGGAGGGAAGCACAGAAAGGGGAGGGAGTCCCCTCTCCCGCTTCTCCTAGGTTGTAGGGCACAGGCTTCCAGGGGCCAGTGCTCCCTCGGAGTTCCCGAGTTCCCGGCAGCGCCTGCACTCTCATTCTGCTGGTCCTGCTGGTCCCACTGGTCCTCGACCTGACTCCTCCCACCATCCCTGGAGCCTCAGCAGATTTCCTGGGATCTTCATTATTCTGTCTGACAGCAGCAGAATAGAAGCCCCAGGCCCACCTGGCGCGGCTCAGTGGTTGAGTGTCAACCTATGAACCAGGTCAGTTGATTCCTGGTCAGTGCACATGCCCTGGCTGCTGGCTCCATCCCCAGTGTGGGGTGTGCAGGAGGCAGCTGGTCAATGATTCTCTTTCCTCATTGATGTTTCTCTCTCTCCCTCTCCCTTCCTCTCAGAAATCAATAAAAAAAGAAGAAGAAACCCCAGAACAGCCCTCTTGGGTGGTGGGTACACAGCAGCCAGGGCAGGCCTGTGTACCCATAGTCCCTGCAGGCACCCCCAGGGCTTGCCTCACCCCCTGCCTAAGGGTTCTTTAATCTTAGAATTCTTACTTCACTGCACTGTCAGGGCACAGACTACTTGTTCTTTTTTGAAAATCATGACATATGTACATAATTTTTTTCAAGTCTCTCATTTCAGTTATTTCAACATTTATTGAGCATTACTGGTTTGCTAAGTGCAGTTTTTACAGGTGGGGAAACTGAGGCCCAGAGAAGTGATGTGACTTACCCAGTTATAGAGCTACTCAGTGATAGTGTTGGGACTAGACCTAGGTCTCCTGACTCCTTGCACTGCGCCCAGCGGTGCCGAGTGGCGAGGACAGGTATGGTGGGGTCTCAGTGCCTCCCATCCCGCCCGTGTCTCTGCCCATTCGACTGTGATGAATTAACTACTGTGTGAGTGTGTGTGTGGACACAGACAGCCCTGCCCTCCTCCTGTACCGACTCCAGCTTTTTCATGGAATTAAACCAGTGGTTCTCAACCTTCTGATGCTGCGACCTGTTAATACAGTTTGTCATGTGTGGTGACCCCCCCCAACCATAAAATTATTTTCGTTGCTACTTCATAACTGTAATGCTGCTACTGTTATGAATCGTAATGTAAATATCTGATATGCAGGATGGTCTTAGGCGACCCCTGTGAAAGGGTCGCTCGACCCCCAACATTATTAAACCCATCCTGCATCCCAACATTTGTTCGTCAGGTGACACTAGGGTTCCAGGATCTCAACTTTGATTGATGCTGACTCAGGTGGCCCTGTGACCTGTGGCAAAGACATCCTTTCTGAGTGGACCTGAACTGGTATGGACTCCCAGGACCCACATTTCTGCTTTCAGGAGGCACAGGGCTTTGGCCTCTGAGCCTGGACCGGAGCAGACTGTGGTGTTTCCCCCAGACTTTCATTAAAGGACAGGAGAGGGGTGTGGCCAGTGTCAGAGAGAGCATGCCTGCTGCGGCACACACTTTCCTCAGGAGGCCAGCCTCCGGTCCCGGGGAGCTCCCCTTCTCCCCTCACCGTCCTGGGGGGCTGCCCTTGGAGACTGGGATGGTCCAGGGAGGGGGTGGATGTGGAATGGGAATGGCCCTGCGGAGGCTCCCATCCCAGCTGGGCAGACTGCAGGCCACAGACACGGCCAGATACTGGATGTCTCACTTCTCTGACATTCTCTCCCACATTTAATTCTGCAGGGATGTATCTGGTGTATCTAGCATCTTTGCCACAAGCATTTTACCCGAAACATTTTCAATGCATAAGTAACTGGCCAGAAGGCAATTTTGCTGTGAGAGGGATAAAATAGCTTGTTTGATAGTTTGGGGTATTTTTGTATTTGTTTGTTTTCATTCTTCCATTGACAAACCAATCACCTTCAGCAGACTTTATATATCTAAGCTAGTTGTCATCCTGGTTTCATTTCTCCATTCATAAAGTTCTTGCAGTACTCCATTTTAAAATTACATATAAATCTTAGCTAGTTTTCATTGTGGTCTATTCAGTGACGAGCAGACAGATGCTGGTCTTATAATAGTTAGCATTTCAGCCCTAGCTGGTGTGGCTCAGTGGATAAAGCATCCGGCTGCAGATTGAAGGGTCTCTGGTTCAATTCCAGTCAATTCCTGGGTTGTGGGCTCGATCCCTAATAGGGGGCGTGCAGGAGGCAGCCAATCAATGATTCTCTCTCATCATTGATATTTCTCTCTCTCCTTCCTGCTTCCTCTCTGAAATCAATAAAAATATATTTTAAAAAAACAGTTAGCATTTCTTTCAGATAATGATGATTTGCCCCCAAAGTTGGTTTCTTACTTTGAAAGACCCTGGGAGGAGAAAGAGAACCCAAGGTCCCACTTTGAAGGCGCAGAGTGGAACCCACGTTTCCCACAGGACTAAGACAAGCCGTTACATACAACCACAAAATGAAAGCGGAGACTTGTGCAGTACTGCCACGAGCCTGCACACGTTTAAAATGTACTCGAATACCTTGTACTTTGCAATAAAGTCTTTTATTTTTTCCATCACCATGTATCCTCTATGCCCTTTGACCTCCTTTTTAATGGCCAAATTGCTTTATAGCCAATCAGTTATGTGGCGAAAGAAATGCTTGTAGTAAAGTTGCTGCTGGGAAAGTAAGAACGCCCAGGGGATTTCCTCCTTTGCTACTTCCTGCGGCTGCTCCCCACCACCTCCCCAGGAATCCCCTCAGGGCCCCTGACTGCCTCCTCCTCTCTGAACTGCCTGCTTATCTTCCCCAAACACTCCCTAGTTGTCACTCCCTATTTCCACTGATGGGGGAGTTCCTGGGCCCAGAATTAAACTCATCAGCCTGGGTTTCAGGGTACCCCTTCCTCCCACACAAGACTCCACCCTTTATATCGCAGTCTCCACCCCAAGACCCCCCAGCTTCTCCTCAGCTTGTGTGCCTGTCCCCAGGTCTTCGCTTAGAGCAGTAGCCCTCAGACTGTGGTCCGCATTCCGGCCGTGTCACCGTGACCTGGGAACTTGTTAGGCATGAAAATGTTTGGTCTCCACCTCAGACTGATTGAGTCAGAAGCTCTGGGAGTGGGGCCACGGCCAGTTTCCACAGCCCTTCAGGTGACTCTGATGCACACTCAACTGTTACAACTGATGGCTTAGACACTCTCCGTGCCTTGCTCAACCCCTAGCTTTCAGATTACCAAACCCTTCTACCCCTGCCCAGAGAGACTGCTCAAGCTCTCAGTTTGAAACAGTTGCCATGGGAGTATTTCTGTTTTTCCCAGGCGCACTATATTCCAAGATAGGAAATGGGTCTCTGTCCATCCCCATGTGCCCAGTCCAGTGTTCTATGCCCAAAGGACACCCAACGAATAGTACTAATTCGGCTTTCCCAAGGCCCCTGTGTCCCAGCTCTAGTGAACTCACCTCAGTCTCTCCCTGGCCCTCTTCCTCCTCAGAACCCCGCTCTGCCCTCCTGCAATGCCGAGGTGTTTATGAAATTTCACTCCTTTCCCAGGGCCCCAGCTCTGGTAGCTCCCTCCTACTTCTTGCAACAGATAAAGTCATTCACACCTTCGGAGCCATTCCTACAGCCCCTCATCCTCCCATTCATCCTGCCACAGTGGTAGGGGTGGAGCTGGGAGGACAGCCTCCTCATCTCTGCCCGCCTCCATCCAGCTTTCTCTCCTCTGGGTCAGGGGTGCCACGCACAGGGAAGCGGGCTGAAGAGGTGAGTGGGGGCTAAGATTCAGCCCACATTCCGTGCCCCAGGCCACTCACCCTGGTTTGGGGTGGTGTCATTCTGGAGGAATAGGGTGCCTTTTTAGAATTTGTACAAAGATGCTCAATGGGTTAGCAGCAGCCCTGAGTGTACCACCTGTCTATCAGTCCTTTTACCTATCCACTAGCTGTCTCTCTGTCTGCTTCCATCTTCTCATCCAATCCACGTAAGTCCATCCTCTGTCCACCCACCCACCCATGAGCAGATGGGAAGGTCAAACACGACAGGCTGGTCAGTTCACTCATCCCTGCCCTCCATTCTCTTGATATCAGGATGCCTCCTTCCACATTGGATCCTGGACTCCATTCTGAGGATCCTCTCCAGCCTTAGCACATTCCCAGGCACCTCACCCGTCTCCTCCACCTCCACTATCCAGCTCCCTAGGTACCTGTGTCTGATCCTGCCACAGGGGTCTGCAAAACTGGTCACACCTTAGACTCACTCTCTGGGGGTGGTAGGCAGCCATTCTTTCCCTTGTCAGCCCCAGCCTCTCCCTCTGCCTCCTCCCCTGACCCCTCCCTTGCCCCCTCTTCCTCCACTCTCTCATCCAGCCGGCTGGGTATAGACCAGTAGAGATGGGCATCAAGGCGGGCCTCTGCCTCAGCCAGCTCCCTTGCACTGCATGAGGGTGTGGGCACCTCAAAAGTCTGGTGGAAGCTGGCATAGTCCACCTCGTAGAAGCCGTCCTCCAGGGTCAGCACTGATGTGAAGCGGTGGCCCCACAGCACCTCGTCCACCAGGTAGGAGCTCCGAGCTTGGCATGTCATTCCTGGGGGGAAGGGCATGGGTCAGGGGGAATCCCAGCCCCAGGCTTCTCTCTCCTGCCTCTCACTCCATGACCTTATTCCCAACACCTTGCCTTATAGCCCAAGGGCCCCACCCCCTTTTTGGCCCAGCCCACTTTTCTCCCTTTCCCAACTCCTGAACTTGCTCAGTTCTCTCATCTCTGGTCCATTTGTACAACCCCTCTTCATCTCCAACCTGCTCTCTCCCTGCCTCTCCACCGGAGATGCCAATCAGAGAAGCTTAACCTTAAAATTGACCTTGGGGATCATCTAGTCCAATGCCCCTCTCCATATAGGGCTTCCCACTGGGGCATTCCCAATTGTGGGCATCTGGCTTGTACTCAGTTACCTCCCAGAACTGAGAGCTCACCATCTTGCAAGGTGCCCGCTCCTTTCGCGATGGATGTAACAGTTGAGCTAAAATCCTTTGCCATATGACACCTCTTCAAGTATCTGAAAGAGGTTCTGTCTCATCTTCTCTTCAGGCTGAACATCCCTGTCACCATTGCTCATGTGACCTGGGTTTCCAAAATTTTACTTTCTTGTAAACCAGAATGGCCAAGGAAAGGCCATTAAGCACTCTCTGATAAGGAGACCAATTGAGGCCTGATCCTTGTGTGAGAGAGGGCTGGGCACTGCTCTCGGCTGGCCACGATGCTCTAGCCAATAGGGCTCAACATTACATAAACGTGTTAGAAGCTGGATCACATTGCTTTGACATTAAGCCTGTGGCCAACTCAAACTCCCGGTTCTTTTTCACCAGAGCTCTTCCATGCTGTGCTTACATAAGTGATTTTTTTAAAAGTCTAAATGTAGACTTTTATATTTACTCCTTTTAAATGTCATCTTGTTGGATTTTGGCTCATTATTCTTGCTTTTCAAAAGCATTTTGGATCCTAACTCTCACGCTCAAAATAATACCATCCTTTCTAGTTTTGTCGCTCTAGAAGTCAGACAAGCTCCATCCTTATCTTCTCCATCTCACCCTCCTGGCCCTGGGCCTGTGTCCGGTCCTTCCTCTTGGGTGGGCACATCCCTAGGGCAAGTGGTCCTCCTCCCCCAGGCTCTCTCCTATCCACTTCAGCCCATGTGCACCTCAGGACAAGGGGGGACAGAATGAACACCAGCTAACCCGATCGGCTCTCACCAGGGCAAGCCCCACACGGACACACCTCAGGAAGGCAGCCTTCCTTCCCTGATGAAGGCTGGGATAGGAAGCATCCAGTGAGGGAGAGGAAGAGGCCAAAGGGACCCTGGGGACAGAGGGGCTGAGGCGAAGAGAGGGAGGGGCTGGGTACACAGGGAGAAGAGGGGGCTGGGCAGGAACATCCTTGTAAGGGGAGGAGCTGCCTCAGGTACTGGCAAAACAGCTGGAGGGATAGAGAGAAAAATGGGTGGGGTGAGTGGGGAGGGAGAGAGCTGTGGGGGGGCTTTCGGGGTGGTTAAGAAGAAAAGGGGAACAGGAGGCAGAGGGTGTGTGGGTAGAGGATCAGCTTGAAGGGGCCAGGGAGAGGTTTGAGGGCGAGGCTAGTGGGAGAAGCCGGCTGTGTGCAAAAGCTCTGACAACAGTGACTGGAATCACGTGGGCCTTCGGTCGTCCACCTGCAGTTCTCCAAGCCTCCTCCCACTCAAGTCCTGAGCGACCTCACCGGCTGCCCCGTGCTGACCTTCTCCTACCTTCCTCCAGGGCCTTCGCTGCCTAGGCCTGGGTTGGAGGCACTGACATCACAGGGGTGTGGCCAGTCCTCCTGGGAAGCCACTAGAAATGCTAAGAGCATCTATTTCCTTTGCTGGTGGAAGTGGAGACTCTTTGGATGGATGGGGAAACTGAGGCAGAAGTGAGACCAGGTATCAACCTCTCCTTAAGGCCAGCCTCCGGCAGCCTCACTCAGGTTAAAGAAAAATTCTCACCACCAAATTCCAGGGTCCTGGGCGAGACTCAGAACAGCCCCCTCCCAACCTATAGCCCCAAACACCGAAGCCAGGCTGCCTGCCCCCTCCAGGCGTGGCCACTTACTAGCCTGCGGCTGCAGACAACTTACTTAACCTTCAGTCGAGCAATCTCCACTGAAACACGAGCCCAGTAACAGGTGCCTGGGAGAGTTGCTCCTTAAGACTGAATGAACTCAGGTGTCAGGTACGCGGGACCCGCCAGGACAGAAAAGCGGGGGTGTGTGGTGGCGATCCAGGGGCAGACCCCCCCCCCCGCCAAGCCAGGGGCCAGGCCTCCTACGGGATGCCCCGCTTTCCCTGGCTTCTCCTTGGGGTCACTCTGCTTACATGCCCTGCCCCGCCCAGGTCCCCCGTGTCCCCGTGTCCCCGTACTCTCGCCCGCCACCCCTCCCAGCCCTGCCTCCCCGGCCCCGCCCCGCCCCGCCCGCCTCCGGCCCGCGCACCCGTGGCTTCCACCATGCCCTCGAGGATCACCACGATCTCGAAGTCGTCCCGCTCGAGGGCGCGGCGCGACGCCTCCCAGAAGGGGCTGGCGGCGTCGATCTCGTGGCTGATGACCAGCGGCGAGACGAGGAAGAGGCGGTCGTCGCCCGTGTCGAAGCCCACGCTCAGGTCGGTCTGGTGCAGCGGGATGAACTCGCCCTCCTGCGTCTGGCGCGAGCGGATGAGCTTGGCGCGGATGGAGGCCTCCACGATGTGCGAGGAGCGCAGGTCGCCCACGCGGAACATGAGGCAGAGGCGGCCGTCGCGCAGGGACACCACGGCGTGCGACGAGAAGACGAGCGTGGCGGCGCGCCGGTTGGGCTGCGAGATCTTGACGAACATGCAGCCCACCATGAAGGCGTTCACCATGGAGCCCAGGATGGCCTGCAGCAGCAGCAGCACGATGCCCTCGGGGCACTGGTCGGTGATGACGCGGTGGCCGTAGCCGATGGTGGTCTCCGTCTCGATGGAGAAGAGGAAGGCGGCCACGAAGCCGTTGAGGTTGTTGACGCAGGGCGTCCAGGCCGCGTCCTCCAGGTGCTCCAGGTCGCCGCGGCCGTAGGCGATGAGCCACCAGATGGCGCCGAAGAAGAGCCAGGTGAGCGCGTAGGCGAGCACGAAGACGAGCAGGCTCAGGCGCCACTGCAGGTCGGCCAGCGTGGTGAACAGGTCGCTCAGGTAGCGGTACGTCTCGCCCGCGTGGCCCTGCTGCACGTTGCAGCGCCCGTCCTTCTCCACGTAGCGCTGGCGGCCGCGCCGGCGGGGCGGCTCCTCGGGGCCCGGCGAGAAGGCGGCGTTCTCCTGCGCCATGGCCCTCCCCGGCAGCGTCGGCCTCGGGGTCCGGGGTCAGCGCCCCAGCGCGCGCGGGGGTCCGCACCGCC
>PVJC01019584.1:0-30070 GCA_004026665.1 Murina feae
CCCCCCGAGGTGTCCCAGACTGCAAGAGGGCACAAGCCAGGCTGAGGGACCCCCACCCCCCGAGTGCACAAATTTTTGTGCACCGGGCCCCTAGTAGTTTATAATTCTGTTTTCTTAGTAATAGAACCTTTTCCTATCAAGCACCAAGATGTGAATCTCTTTCCTTCAAATGAGTCTTAGACCAAAGAAATACATTGACTGGTACTCTCACTCCATTCATCCAATAGAAATGGGCAATGTGAAAATTATTTAGAGCAGTGTCTACAAGGATCTATTTTGGTGGGAAGGATGAAATATAGTACTTTATCATCCTGGATTCTCTCGCCTTTACTGTTCCTGCCTTCACTCATTTTGAATGAATTGAAAGGATGTAAAGGGGAAACAGTTATACCCATAGGAGTGGCTTCTATTACAGACTGCTAAAGCAATAGCAAAAAGTATTTTTTTTTTTTAGTTTCTGGAGTTTGGTGAGCGATGTGTCATCGATGTTTCTATCTCTCCCTCTCCTCCCTCTACTTTCTATCTAAAAATCAATAAAAAATATCAAAATAAATTTTTAAAAATAAAAGGCATTCAGACCTTTTTGTTTTTAGATATTTTTAAAATGTTTTTATTGATTTTAGAGATAGAGGAAGGGAGGTAGATAGAAACATAGATCAGTTGCCTCCTGCTCACTCCCTACTGGGGACAAGCCCAAATCCCTGCACCCTGACCAGGAATCCAACCGAGGACCTCTGGATATATATCCAATTTTGGAAAAATCACCTCCCCCGCCCCCGCCCCACTCCATGGTTGGAGTAAGTCACTGAAAAAACAAAACAACGCACAAAAGGAAGGTTTATTCCATCACTTGAGATTGCTTCACCTTTTCTCAAGCCCTGCCTGCTTGGCTTAAGCTAGCTTCCTCAACGCAAACCTTACAGGTGTCTGCAAACAGCGTATCTCTAAGGGCTGCAGCTGAGGAAGGATCCAGGGGGCAAAAAGATAAAAGTGATAGTCCCATTAGTTGAGCTGTTTTTCTCCTTTTACAGATAAGTAACCTGAAGCATAGAAAGTGTGGGTTTCCCTTTGCAACTTGTCAGCTTGTTACCCTAGAGGCCAAAGTGAGAGGGCATTTGCGATGTCTTTTTTTAAACAGTGTGCCCTCGCCCTAGCCGGTATGGCTGGCTGGATAGAGCGTTGGCCTGCGGCCTGAAGGTTCCCGGGTTTCCATTCATATGCCTGCGTTGCCGGCGATCCCCAGTGGGGGGCGTGCAGGAGGCAGCCCATTCGTGATTCTCTCGCATCATTGATGTTTCTCTCTCTCTCCCTTCTTCTCTGAAATCAATAAAAATATTTTTAAGGAAGTGTGCCCTGGTGGGGTAGCTCATTTGGTTAGAGCGTGGACCCCACAGGCAGATCGCCGCTTCCATGGCGGGTCAGGCACCTACAAGAATCAACGAATGAGCGCGCACATAAGTGGAACAACAGATTGCGTCTCTCCCGTGCTTCCTCTCCCTCCCCTTCCGTCTCTCTAGTGTAGGGCAGGTGGTTCCATTTAAGTCCTACCACAGTCAGCAGTCTAGTCCCCGCAACTCTTCCTCTTCGTTACTGAAATCATCCCACTCCCTTCCTGCTGTGGCGGCAAGAGGTTCTGGGGAGACCTTGGCCGACCCAAAAGGCTCGCTCTTTGTGGCGTCCACCCACCTGGGAAGACGCGTCCCTTCGGCCCCAGACGGAATGAGCTAACTCGCACCCGAGGGCCGGTGGGGGCGGCGAGCGAGGGACCAGGGCACCCGGCGGAGCGCACGACGCGCGTGGGCCGCGCGGGGAGGGCGGGGCTTCCCGGGCCGCTACTGCGCATGGCACGTAGCGTCCCTCCCTCCCAGCCCCCGGCCAGGCGGCGGCGCGGCCGTAAACTAAGGAGGCGGAGCCGGGGCGCGATCGGGACTGCTCGCTCGCGAACTCCAGGACCAGGTACCGGACTGGCGGGCCGCCTAGTGCGGTCCAGGGATCATCCGTCCATCCTCTCCCTGACTCCGACCCCGTGTCCTGCGGGCGGGCCTTGGTCCGATCGGCCATCCCGGGCCCCCTCTCACCGAGTCCAACTCCATTCCCTCCGTGAGCAGTTGCATCCCGAGAGCGGAATAGGCTTGGGCCTGGCGGGGAGACACCGGAGCGGAGATCCTGGGCGGGAGGGGCGAGCGCCTGCTTTCCCGCCCCTTCTTCCCCCCCTGACTTGCGGGTGGCGAACTCGGGGCCCTGGTTCAGGGTGTCCTACTCGAGCCCCGAGACGGCAGATCCCGGTGCTCACCTCTCCCGCGCCCTCGCCCTCCTCCCCATCCTCCCAGGCTGGACTGGCAGTGGGTCGAGACTCTGCAAGCACAGAGGTTCGGGTGACTCCCCGAATTAGCGGACACAAAGAGCCCCCAAGTGTCCCGTTTCCCAGTGTGTCTCGGGGTCCGCGGGAGGCTCGGGGTGGACGCCGCGGCGGGGGTGTGGGAAGTGAGTGCGAGGGAAGGGGCGTGGCTAACGAAAACAGCCCAAGTTCCCGGGAGGTGGGCGACTGCCTTCCCTGCCCAGCCTCCGCCGAGCAGCCTAACGGTACCCCAAAGAGGAAAAGCCTTTCGAACGGGTCCCTTTCTTGCCGCAACAGCTGTGGAAATGGAACCATCTTCCAGTAGGTACTGGCGGCATTAGGCGGTTCTTCATGGACGGATTGGCATGTTCTAGACACCCAGGACCTTTTCTTCTCCCTGTCTCAGGCCAGGAGCCTCTCCCGCCATTAGTTACAGTGCTGAGCTAGTTACATCGGTTCCCCCGCCCTTTAACCAGGTTTCTTAGAGGTTTTGTGGCTCAAATGCTGTATTTAGAGTTGTAACCTCCGACATGGAGGAAGTTTAGAAAACCAGTGCCAAAAATAGGGCGGGCGGGGGTGGAGGAGGAGGAGAGAGGAATGAATAAACGAATTCTTCTCCCTATGCCATTTGTCACCTGGTCATCAGCATTGTCCAATCAGTTGGTGCCTTCTCAGTCATCATTATACCTTTTCACACAGTCTTGACAGGTCTCCCCGGCATCTCTTGACAGGTTTCTGGGGCACAGGCATTGGAACAGATCTCATCCGTCCTTTACCACTTGCCTGTGTGACTCTGGGTGTTGAGCCTCTCAGCCTTAATTTCCTGATCTATAAAAAAGGGAAGATAATACTTATTGTGAGCTGATCTCTGTGAACTTTTAGCACAGATCCTGGCACACAGTAAGTTCACCATAAATGTTTGCTACTTTTATTCTTACTGTTATTAAGTTAGCAGGTATGGGAGTGCCCGTGTTATGTGTTGGGCACAGTGGCCCCTGGAAATGCAATAGTAAACAAGATTATTCCCTACCCTCAAGGGAATTAAGAGTGTGATAGGTGGAAGGGTTGAATACAGAGGCCAGCCTGGCCTGCGTCCTCAGTGGTTGAGCACTGACCATGCACCAAGAGGTTGCTGGTTAGATTCCCGGTCAGGGCACATGCCCAGGTTGCTGGCTTGATCCCCATTATGGGGAATGCAGGAGACAGCTGTTTCCATCAGTCCCTCTCCCTTCCTCTCTAAAATCAATAAAAACATATTTAAAAATACAGGGGCCATACATCTACCATAGGTGTGTGTGTGTGTGGGGGGGGGGGTGTTAGGGAGGACTTCCTGTAGCGGGGACAACTGAGAGGGACAGGTCTAGGGGAAGGAAGGTGGTTCTGAAGGGAAAGCAGGATATTTTTTCTTTCTTTTTTAAAATATATCTTTACTGATTTCAGAGAGGAAGGGAGAAGGAGAGAGAGAAACATTAATGATGAGAATCATTGATTGGCTACCTCCTGCATGCCCCACATTAGGCATCAAACCGGAAACTTGGGCATGTACCCCGATCGAACCGTGACCTTCTGGCTCATAGGTCAATGCTCAATCACTGAGCCGCGCCAACTGGGCAGAAAGCAAGATCTTGAAAGTTTTCCTTTGGGCTCCATTTCCTCCCTGCCTTTCAAGCGGCATGTCCTCACTCTGGACCTTTCCCAAGGCTCTTCCCAGCCTTCTGCTTTTCTCTCCCCATTTTCTCTTCAGTGAGTTCTTGTCACTTGTATAGATAGCTCTTGCTCCTAACTCCAGCTCCATGTAGACTTCTTTAACCTCTCTGTTGAGCATCAGTCTTAACTTTTCTAACTGAATGCTATATATTTCCTCTTGGAATAGGTAATTTTTCTCAATTGAAATTTGATTTAAAAAGTCGAACTCATCTTTCCACCAAAACCACTTCCACCTCTGAGTTTTCCTGTTTTGTTGTTGACACACTACTCTTCCCAGTTGAGCTCACACGAGAAATCAGTCATCAGAGTTGTCCACAGATAGGATGGGCTCCCTGATAAGGTAGTGAGTCTCTGGCCTGGGACATTTTCAAGCAGAGGCTAGATAACCTTATATCCAGGAGTTTGTAAAAGCTATTCCTCCAAAGGGTGCAGGATGGGCTAGATAACTGATGGTGTCCTTACTAACTAAATATATTTAACTTTTCTTCTCCCCTATCCGTCAATTTCTTTTTTGTTTGTTTAATATATTTTATTGATTCTTTACAGAGAGGAAGGGAGAGGAATAGAGAGTTAGAAACATCGATGAGAGAGAAACATCAATCAGCTGCCTCCTGCATACTCCCCACTGGGGATGTGCCCACTACCGTGGTACATGCCCTTGACCGGAGTCGAACCTGGGACCCTTCAGTCCGCAGACTGACGCTCTATCCACTGAGCCAAACCAGCCAGGGCCCTATCCATCAATTTCTTAACATTCCCTCTACCGCAGGTTCTTTCCCCACAAATGTGGTCCACTAGAATTGTATTCTAACTGGCATTCCTTGTGCTGTTATTTCTACACTCTCCCCCCCCCCCATCCCTTTTCAAGTTAATATCCCTTCTATGTTCCTTAGAACGAGGCTTCTCAAATGTCATGGTCCACAGATCAGCACATTCCATTATCCGGGAGCTTGTTAGAACCACCAGACCTTCTGAATAAAAATCTGCATTTTAACAAGATCCTCAAGTGATTTGCATGTACAATAAAGTTTGACAAACACTACCTTAGACCTCAGTTTATGTTTGTCCCCTTTTTGTTCAAAACCTGCCGTGACTTTCTTCTGCCTGCTGAATAAAATCCACACTCAGCATCACTTCAGACCTAGTCATTGCTCTCCTGTATGTGGGGTTCTGCTTCTCTAACTGCCCCCCGTGAGGTGCTGACCCACTTCTCAGCACATTTGGTCATTCAACAGTGCTGTGTGCCTGCTGTGTGGCAGGCAAGTCCGAGAAACTAGGAGCTATATACACCTCTGGACAAGACAGTAAGCAACTGACAATAGCTAATCCTGTTTCATGCTTAGAATTCACTCAAGCCCCGCCCCTTCATGAAACTATGCAGATCCACCTCTGCTCCAGGAATCCTTCCCCTTTGCTGAACTCCATAGGGAGTTAGTTGCCCATTTCTACTTGTGCATCCCCAGACTTGATTTTAAAATTTTAAAGGTGGGCCAGGCATCCATCGGTTTTGTTTGTTTGTTTTTTGTTAGTCCTCACCTGAAGATATCTTCCCATTGACTTTAGATAGAGTCGAAGGGAGAGAGTGAGAGAAACACCTATTTGCCCTGGCTGGTCACTCAGTTGGTCGGAGCGTCATCCCATACACCAAAAGGTGGCAGCTTCAATTTCCAGTCAGGGCACATAACTAGGTTGCAGGTTTGATCCCCGAACAGGGAACAGCCGATTGATGTGTCTCTCACAAAGATGTTCCTCTCTCTCTCTCTCCCTCTCTCTCTCTCCCTCCCTCCCTCCTCTCCTTCTCTCCCTTTCCTTCCCTGACCTCCCTCTCTTCCATTCTCTCTAAAAAAAAAATAAATGGAAAAATATCCTCAAGTGAGGATTAACAACAATAATAAAAAAGAAATAATACAAGAACATTTCAAATATAAAAGTGCAGATAGGCTAGAAAGCAGCTATCCAGATTGCAGCAGGAGGATGGAGGGCCCTGGAAGGCACTCTCCAGGGGAGTTTGAGTGTATGAGATATATTGGTAAGACAAATATCAGAGATGTTGAAATATTTGGAAAAACTTAATAGCTACATGGAAAACCAAGAGAGTGAAAAAAAATGAGGCAATGACTAAATGGTTATAAAGAAAGAAGACATGGTCATCTTTACCTGTTTGCCCAGCTGCAAACCATGTTTGCATGGTCACAGTCATGTAAAGGTGGATACCGATATAAACAAACATGTGCCACCACTGCATTGGAAGAATGGAGGCAGGAAAGTGGAGTGCAAGAAGGTGTCATAGGAGAGCTTAGTTCCCATCTGCCATGGTAGGAAATTAGAAGATAAATGTCTGAAATGGATAAATCGTGGCCATATCCACACAGAATGATGATGAGTCCTGGCTGGTGTGGCTCAGTTGGTTGGGCTTCATCCCATGCACCAAAAGTGAAGTTGCTGGTTAGATTCCTGATCAAGACACATGCCTGGGTTGACCCCCGGTAGGGGGCATGCAGGAGGCAGCCAATCAATATTTTGTTCTCACATCAATGTTTCTCTCTCTTGCCCTCTCCCTCTCTAAAAAAAATAAAATATTAAAAAAGTGTTTAAATGATGACACATGAATAGAAGATAATTACTACTGGGAAGGGGTCAGTGGGGATTGAGCCAAGAGAAGTTTAAACATTAAAGAAGAAAACCATATAGTAAACTTCTTTGTTGTAGAAGTTGCAGTATTTCAGATTGTATTTAGCCAAAGTACATCCAGGTCAGTTGTCACTGAAAGTTTCTCTAAGCAAATCTTTGGAATCTACAATTTATAGGCTTAGTACAGTATTTTGAATGGTAAATTTGCAGTAAGTTTTTATTAATCAAAAGGAGATTTGACTAAGCCTGTTTCTATTTTCCTTTTAGGTTTAAATTTTTGAAATTGAAATAGGCCTACACATTAGGAACTCATGTCTTTTCTTGTAAGTAAACCAGAGCGAATTAGGGTGAGTGTTTCTATTCTTCTGGCTTTACTGTTTTTATTTTCTGAAGAGCAAAGTGTTTTGGCAGTACTGTAGGTGGTTTGTTATGTGACGTTCAGAATCATGCCCACGTGAGGGATGTGGGCAGTAAACTCAGTATCGCAGCCTCCACTCGGAGAAAAGAGCTTGCAGGCAGAGGCTGACCAGAGACACAGAATACACCCACCAGTCTGTCTGATCGAGAAGAAACAAGGTGGTGTATTTTGTGAATATCGGTCACTCAACATTAAATGAGTTGAATGTGTAGGTATGTAACCACTGCCCATTTCCTATGTATTTTCAGCAAGTTTGTGTGTTTGAAAAATCAGTATCAAATTGTAATGCTTAGAACACTTTTTTCTAAGTATAATCATAGGTTTTAATTGAAAACTTTCTGAACATGAGAAAATTTATTATAACCAAAAACTTTACCAGCTAAAATGACCTTGAGAATGAATACTGGATTTAGCCTCTTTACAAGCCACCATGATTTCATAAAATAAATCATTTTTTTAATCAAGTATTTAATTTCTGAATGCAATGGTAATTATTTTAAAATCTTGCAACAATGTATAAATGCTATGACACATGATGAATATATCACTTTCCTTAAATATTAAAATGGTAGTTTATTTTTACTAACTATCTTGTGGCACAGTGCATGTGATTTTTTATATCAAGTGTTTTTTAATTGATAGTGTTGTGTTTTTTAATTTGGAAAAAAATTTTAATTCGGAGCAGGAGAGAGAATGATGTTATTGTTCCAAATTATAATTCCTATTATGCAGCTTATTTCTGAATGTTGTTTAATCTTTTTTCTTATGTTTATATATATAAGAACAATTTACATTGTAAAGAGTAAACTTCACTGTCAGCTAAGAGGAAAAACAGATTCTCTCCTTAGCCTGAACTCTGCCCAGTGGAAAGAATGTGTCCAAGCCAAACCTTAACACCAGTCCTTATGAGAAATACAACCTTGATTCCATTGCTTTTAAATGTGAGCTTCTTTTCCATTTCAACCCACTCTGATATAGGTGAAACCAGACCACTGATCAGTATGTGGAAACCCAATACTCGGTTGAAATAGGCCAGTAAAGTGAAGCATAGATTGGTCCTGCTAGCTCCGTCCTTGTAAAGGGAGCATTTGGTAGCAAATGTAAGCAGCGAAGACTAGAGATCCTACTGGAGGAAGGATATGCAGTTAGCAATTTTCTTTTACAAACTAGCAGAGACTTGTGAAAACTTGTTTCATCCCTATTTTCTATATTGTGAATTCTAGTAATTTTCAAATTGGCATTCATGGTCCTGAGCATCTGTAATAGGCAGCCATGGGATGAGTAAGATGCATCCGAAAGGTTGTTTTACATGTGGAAAGGAGAAAAACATTCTTCATTATCAGGGCCAGTACTGGGCTCTTCTCAATCTGCCAGATTTAAGAATAATTCATCAAATTAGGCAAAGAGGAATAGAGAAAGGAATTCATCTATTGTTTTCTGCTGTTAAATTCAAGGTTCTTTTCAAAACTTTTCCATAGAAATGTATCTTAACTGTAATGCATGATTCTGTTTTTGTAGTTGTGTTTTGTTTGTCTTTCTAACGGCTGAGAGCTATTTTTTTTTTTGTGGTTTGGAAGAAATACTAATTCTCTTTGGGGTTTTCCTCTTTAGCGGTGGGTCTCGGAAAAGTTCATTGTTGAGGGCTTAAGAGATTTGGAACTATTTGGAGGTAAGTACAGTATGGCATTTAGCCATCACTTTAGGATAAATCTCACTGCTCTTTTGTTGACTAAATCAATTCACAGAAATTAAAAATTCTAAGGGCAAGTGTACACTATACTTGCTGTATTTATTTGGCTCCTTTTAAATCCATGGTTTCCCAAAAGCTTGAGGACTAATCTGGCAGTTGTCCTTAGCCTGTCTTGATTATTAGAAAGCCAGTATTTACTCAAACGCACAAGTATTTCTTCTAAGTATTTGTCCAATTGAAATATATATTCTTAAAGGAAAATATAAGTGTTTAAAAGTTGCTAGCCTTGAGGATGAAGGTAGTAATGTATGAAAGTTCTGGTTTTACTGATCAGTCTAGTTGACTCATCTTTTCATGGTAGAAATTATGAGACTTAAGAGAACTAAGGAAAAAAAATCCATCAGGACAAAAATATTAACTTCCTATTGGAAAACCTAAATGCTGATTTCAGAAGTAATTTAGGTTTGCAACTTGGAGATTTAACAGGCACAGGCATTTTCCTTTGGCTATTTTCAAATTGAGCCATTTGGGGAACTGTGACCTTAATTTACAGTAAATAAAATCCTTTCTATAAAAATAATAGTAGTCGGGCTGCATTCTTTGTGTCTGAACACCAAGATGCTCTCTTTGGCACTGTAGCTAAAGAGACAGGTGATCAGATTTAATGCATTTGGTGACTGATCCAGAGTATCTCGAGTAGGCCTAAGTAACTGAAAACTCAAACTTGTTTGTAACTAGATGATCCTGTGGATTTATTTTCCCTAATGCCACTCAGCAAACTTCTGGAGCAGTAGTTTTCATCAACTGTGTCAGAAGATTGTGTTTTAGATAAATGAGTTCTGAAAAATGATGAGTTATTTTTGTGTTCCCTTATAAAGAACAAGAACTAGCTGTACAATAAAGGAAAGGCTAACGGAACAGAAGTACTACATTCTGATCCTGTCCTCAATTTCTCCCCATCATTAATGGGGATACAATGGTTTAAAAAAAGTAAACATTGGCACTGATGGAAATTGAATTGGGAATCCAGTGTATAATCAATTAGTTTAAAATATTCCAGTGTATGTGAATTGAATTTATGGATTTTGGTTTCAGTATAGGATCCTGAGTGTAGGATCTCTGGCTATCTTTTTACAGTTCTCTTGTCTCTGATCTGAGGCGGGTGAAGAGATTCTTCTGTATATTGTTCACATACTTATGTTACCAAGTTTTGCACAACTTGGAATTTGCCCTCTACTCTGGAGAATTGAGTTTGATTTCCTTTCATCTAGTCACCTTTGGCAGACTGTTTTAAGCAAGCACTGCTCCTACCATTTGTATACCAGAAAACTGATGCCCAAGGCAAAATATATATATTATTTTGATAAATTGAGGCTAATTGACTCTGCAGCCACTCTTTTCTGGCACAGTTGGATGTTATAATTTCTAATTTAAGACATTTGGAAATGTATTCCCATACTTTAGAGTTAAAAATCTTTCTTTGATTATTTTATCACTTTTACAGAATGGAGAAAATTGAAAGCACAAATACACAATTTGTCCACGTTAGGAGCAGAAAGTGGTTTCAGTTATCTTTTGCTTTCTTCGTTTCCACCAAAAGCAGCAGAGGGCTCCCAAGGCTTTAGAGCCGAAGCCTTTGCTCTGTTTGCATTCAGAATGGAATATGTGACTAGAGAATCGAATTGGCTAACGGTCCCACATACACGTGTTGCTGTAGTAAAACTTTTTTTTAGAATATCTGATTTCTAGTCCTGCACTCCCGAGGAAATAGCCGGCGAACTCTTTAACTTTATAATGAATTGTTTGTTCACAGTATTAGACTCTGAAACCAGGTTATTGAAAGTAACATTGTATGCTGATGAAAAGTCAATGTATGACCAGAATTACAGCAGTTAAGTTATACTCAGTAAAATATACCCATAGAATAGTTCCCTGGTCACGTTTTGAAAAGCCATAGATTCATTTTAGAATCCCATCTTATCCGTAGCATTTTTACTGTGGATGTGTGTGTGTGTGTATTTATATGTAGCACTGCAGGCACTTTTTGCTGTCATGACTCTTAAGTGTTTTCTATTAATAAATGTAGTCCTAAGTGCAATAGTTGCTGTTCTGAATGTGGGTGTGTCTTCTACTGAAAAACAAAATGCCAACAACCCATTTCTCTACTCCAGAGCAGCCTCCGGGTGACACTCGGAGAAAAGTAAGTGACTTTCTAGGCTCTACCACTGTGGCTGCTGCATGGAGATGACTTCTTGTGGCAATTCATGTGGCTTATCATTTTATGTTTCTGCTTATCTGTCATTGAGCTTTATTTTAAGTGTAATTCTTTCACTTGTAGAGATTCAGGTTTCACCCTGGAAAAGATTTTGATGTAGACTTTCAAAACTGAAAAAAAAAAAAATCTCAGGCACTTTTTTACTCTCTCCTGAGGATTAAGGTCTCCTCCCTTCCCAACCCTCTCAGTGGCCCACCACCCCTCCAGTTTTAACAATCTGAAATGTGATTACCTTTCAGTGGCTAGCGGTATTACATTTTCCGCCCTTAGTCTATTAATAATAGATGTTAGTCCACAGAGATGACATTGATCTCTGTCTAGATTGTAAGGCAGGACCTCAAATCTCCTACCTAAAAAACAAAGCCCGAAATTAAAAACTATAAAACAGAAAATGCATTCTGTATTATCAGCAAAAGCTACAAGACTTGCCCTGCTTCCAACTTTTCCGGCTTATTTTACCTTAGGAAATAACACCCAAAGCACACAGCGTACTAAGCTATTTTTTATAATATGAATCAGAGAGAGGGTAAGAAGCCTTTCCTAAATAAAATAGACTTCCTACTCTTTCATTCATTCATTTTTATTGATTCTAGAAAGAGAGGGAGGGAGAGGGAGAGAGAAACATTGATCGAAACATCAGTCGGCTGCCTTTCACACGAGCTCTGACCAGGGGCCAAGCCTGCAGTCTGGGCATGTACCCTGACCGGGAATCAAACCTGTGATCTTTAGGTACATGGAGTGACACTCCAGGCAACTGAGCCGCACCAGCCAGGGCGACTTCCTGCTCTTTGCAGATGACAGACATGTGCACCTTTGCAAGCAGCCCCACAGTCAAGTGAAGGATGATGATGCTGACTAGGAATTTTGAGTAAAGCTTTGGCTGTGCTTAGTCTGCTAGCCAGGAGTAAGCACCCCTCTCTCACATCCAAATATTTTCCAGTCAGGAGACCAAACATGTTTTCTATAGGCTCAATTAGGTATTTTTCCAGAATGCAGTGCCAATTGTATATAATATTTATATTTTTACAGCTGCTGATGTTACACCAAAAAGTTATCCTGTGTGAAACCTGTGGTTGAACGTGTTCATTCGGTAGCAGTATTGTCTTTGTGTCCTTTGTTGTATTTTGTTCTGAACTCTTTAAACAAAGTTACATTATGGTCATTTCTGGATATCAGTAGCTCATGTATTTTTTAAATGTTTCAAAATGAAAAAAATGCTTTTCATGATGGCGGAACTAAGACTAGGCTTTGCTAGAAACAGTTTCTTTCTCTGGGCAACCTGACATTATACATTACACGAATAAACCTATGCCGTGCTGTGTTTAAAGAAAATGGACTAAGTATTTCATCCTTTTCATCTGAATTTTGACCTTTTCTAAATCTGAAACAACATAATGAGGCAATATAAGACCAGACCTCTTCCTTTCAAAATACTGCCTTTGTTTTCCTCAGTAAAGGTTGGTTTCTCTCTGAGCTCAAACCTGGAAGACCTCCACAAAGTAGAAAGCTTCAGTGCAGTGCCGTTTCCCGTCGGCTGGGGACAGGGTGGTCGAGGAACCACAGCAACCACTAGGCTAGTTCATTTCACGCAACTGCAGATTGATTGCCCAAGAACTCATATGCCCAGTATCTACAGAACTTTATTTTCTAAAATGAACTCTTTGAGTAGTTTTCTATAGTCAACAAAGATAGTAGAAATATTTGTCAAGTTATTAACTATTCACATCAGTAGTTTAATGAATCATTCCCTACCTAGACTCAATAAGTGTATGTCTTTATAGAGTGTAGCCTAGTATAGCAGGCTACACTCTAAAGACACACACTTGTTTTATATGCACTCCTAGCAAAGAAGAGGGACACAGGTAATAAAAAAGTATCTATCTGTAGTTTTCCAAAGGGAGTTATTTAAAATGTACCTAATAAATATTTTAATCACAGGACTCCAGCTGAACTTTGTAGTCTCTTTCCAATTAGAGAAACATTAAGGAGTTTGCCTGGAGATCAGAGAAGAACTTCAAAGTAGCCCTAGACTTGTTCTTGTTGGGGCCATAATGTTACCTGCTAACATAGGCAGTACAGTAGGTCTTCACTTAACATTGTCAATAGGCTCTGCAACTTTAAGAGAAATAACGCATTACCATACGCTAACTGATAAACACAAGAGTTAAGTTTGTACAGCATCTCATCAATGTTATAATGAAACAACATTGAATGAAACGGTGTTCTTTGAGGACCTGCTGTACTTTCTCACATGCAGGTACAGATTCTGATCTATAACATGCCCCTAGTGAGCATGTTATATGAGGGCTGGCATTTCCGGTATAGATCCTTATATTGAAGCCTGTCTCTCATGGAACTGACTGGCACCTTGACCTTGCTCTCCTTTTCTTTCTTTCTTTTTAAATGCTTTTTTAAAAAATATATTTTATTGGTTTTTTACAGAGAGGAAGGGAGAGGGATAGAGAGTTAGAAACATCGATGAGAGAGAAGCATCGATCCCATACCAGGGATATGCCCGCAACCAAGGTACATGCCCTTGACCGGAATCGAACCTGGGACCCTTGAGTCCACAGGTCGACACTCTATCCAGTAAGCCAAACCAGCTAGGGCTCTCCTTTTCAACCAGTAGGAATGATGAGGTCATGGGCAGAAAACCCCCTCATTAAACTTTGTTTAAATGACTTTTAAAGTGTGTTCCAGCATTGTTGTATTTGACCAGCATATGAAATGGGAGCTGGCCTGAGGCCTCCATAGACAATGCCTGCATTGTTGTAGGCGTTGGGAAATAATACATCAGTGAGCAAGACTGACCAGGTCCCTGCTGCATGGAGCCTGCATCCTAGTAGAGAGATAGGCGATAGGTAAACTGCAGTGATTCCTACTGTGAAGAAAGGAAAGCAAGATAATGAAGTGACTAGGAGCCTATTTTACTTTTGCTGGACAGTCTTCAATGAATAAATGACATTTAAGTCGAGACCTCAGTAGTAAGGATAACCAGCCATGAGAAAATGGCAGGGGCAGGGGTAGGGCAGTTGGTGCAAGTTTCCTAAGATGGAGCAAGAGTCAGGGAGGGTGCTTTGGCAGGAGGTTCTGGAAGCGGGTAAGGTCCAGCACGTGGGTACTCACAGCCCGAGGAGGGAGCTGGGTATGAAAGCAACCCCTGGATTCATGCGGTCTGGTGGTGTGGGTTTAATTGAGGAGGAGACTGATAGTTGAGAACAGAGGATTTGCAGAGCAAGACTATGCGCAGGCGGTTAGAGGTATAACAGTAAAACGATGGGATTCTTCAAGATTAACTTAGCGTGCAGCTCGTAAATGCTAAATATATGGGGAGCTGTCATTTCAGAGCTCTTGGTTTAAGCTTTTTGCTCAAATCGCTACTCCATTTTTTAAAAAGATTTTTTAAAATATATTTTATTGCCCTAGCTGGCTTGGCTCAGTGGATAGAGCATCAGCCTGCGGATTGAGAGGTCTCAGGTTCGATTCCGGCCAAGGGCACATGCCTGGGTTGCGGGCTCGATCCCCAGTGGGAGATGTGCAGAAGGCAGCCAATCAGTGATTCTCTCTCATCATTGATGTTCCTTATCCCTTCCTCTCTGAAATCAATAAAGAAATATATTAAAAATAAATAAATAAAATGTTATATATATATATATATATATATATATATATATATATATATATTTTTTTTTTTTTTTTTTGATTTTTTACAGAGAGGAAGGAAGAGGGATAGAGAGTCAGAAACATCAATGAGAGAGAAACATCGATCAGCTGCCTCCTGCACACCTCCTACTGGGGATGTGCCCGCAACCAAGGTACATGCCCTTGACCAGAATCGAACCCGGGACCCTCTACTCCGCAGGCCGATGCTCTATCCACTGAGCCAAACTGGTTAGGGCTCTCTACTCCGTTTTTATCTTTCTCACCTGTGTGAGGCACCCAGCATGTAGTAACCAGTATCTGCAAATTGTTCTGAAGACAAAGTAGTTTCAAGAAGCTATAATGGCTATTAAATAATCCTAGAATTTGATTTCAGAACATTTGAAAACACGGGTAAAACACAAGTGTAAAACCAAAATCAAACCAACCTTAACTGTTGATCAAGCTCTGGTTAGGATTCTCTGTTTTCTCTGTTCCACCTTATCTGTTGAGCAGGAGAGTGACCAAAAATCAGACACCAAGGAGGGAAGAGAAGAACAGAATTCACATTTATTAAAAACCAAGCAGTGCTAGGCTCTTTTCATACTGTATCTCATTTCACTGTCACAACAACACTATGAAGTGGGAATTACTCCACTGAGACAGTGGGAATCGCATGAGAGAAGAATGACTTACCCAGGGTCACAGAACATGTGACAGACCTGAGTTCAAGTTCTGCCTCTAGCTGGCCCCTAAGCCTATAGTCTTGGTGTTACACCATGTGTTTTACTTAAAGTAGCCTTTCCCAAATTATCTTTTCCAACTTCTAAGAGATGTTAGGCACAAAAGGGTTCTGTGGACAAGTACCTTTGGAAGTGTTAGGCTGAACAAAGTTGAACAAATTTCCTTCCTACAGGACTTCTCAGAGCCTTGAATATGTAGGTATGCCTGGTGATTCTCCATGAGAGAATGTCTGCATTTGCTAACTTAATTGGACGTGTAAACTTTGGGGAAATCCTACATTAAAACAACTCAGTAGAAAAATGGACGCGAGACAGAAAGAAGCACTTCACCTTGGAAAAAACCTACATGGCCAGTAAATACATGAAAGGATGATCAGCTTCATTAGCAATCAGGGAAATGTACATCAACCCACAGCGAGACTGGCAGAAATTCAGTCTGAATACGGGTGTTGGGGAAGAGAAGAGGGGTCAACTAGAACATACATACATTGCTGGTGGGAGTGTATAACTGTTGTTGGAAAACAATTCGGCATTATCTCGCAGTCGATTGTTGATACCCCCTGTGACCCAGCAATTCCACTCCTAGGTACAAGCTTTAGAGGAACTCTTGCATATATGAACAGGAAACACATTCAAATGTTTCTAGTAGCACAGTTCAGAGTAGCAGAACTGAAAAACTACCCAAAAAGCCCATCAACATTGGAATGGATAAATAGAGCTAGGTCCCCAAAATGAACATGACACAGCATGGGTGTACCACAGGCTAAATACAACATGGATGAAGCTTAGGAATGTAGAAATTGATGAAGTTGGAGTAATAATCTGCTAACAAAGCTCAATTTTGCTTGACTAGGTTCCTCTACTGTTAGTGTAAGTGGTGCAGGAGGCAGAACCCCACATCAACTGCCAATAAAACCAGGTGCACGTGAAGCATCAGGGATCCCCAGCAAGGAGCTTCTGCCATGTTAGAACATTCTCAGTTCACACTCTTCTGGTTAGTGCTGAGCCAATGGCCCTTCATAGTTTCACAAAGACCTTTTCCTGACTAGAGGTCAGCATACGAAATCTGAGCTGGCCTGAGGCTCTCCATTTCAGTTAGACACGCATCCAAAGAAAGGAAAACACTCAGAAAGAAAAATACAAGGTCCCTCAGTCATACAAGTGCATTTAGGTCTGGAAGAAGGAAACAGCCTATTAAACTGAAGGAAGAGCTGTTGGTCTGCCATGTGTTTTGCTGGGCGCTTTCCTTCAGTTCCTCAAAGGCCAGTGGTGTGACACCCACATCCTAAATGGCTGGGATCCAGCATCATTTGCAGCACCAATAGGCAGGAATGAGGAGCAGGTCACTTTTGCTGCCTAGGATGATAGCTGAGACCTGACACCTCTCTCTCTCACCCGCAGCCCAGTGTGTTGGCTGTTTTCTTGCTTCCCTTGGAAATGTCTGGGAGACTGATTGGTCTGAGGCCTTGGTTTGCTAGAGGGGCTTCTTATGGCCACGTTTTCCCTATAGCAAGGTTCAGCGTTTGATCTTTGGGATCTTATCATCAGACCTTAAAAATAGGACCTGAATGCAGCAGGAAATCAAGAGAACTTCCCACCTCTCCATCCCCCTTCTCTTCTGTAAATGTGCCTTTCTCCAGACATCCTTCCCCCAGGTAGGATTTCATCGTGTTCACTGTGCTGTGAACTTGGATGTCATCGGTAACTGAAAAACATTTTTTAAAATTTTTTAAATAAATTTATAGTTCTTAGCAAATGAGACAGTTGTGGGAAGGACCAGCAAATCAACAGATGGCTGGCACTGGCGTTTGTCCCCCACCCACATTTGTGGATGGTGCTACATCAAACACCTGATGTTTTACTTCACATTCCTCACCACAGAGTGCTGGCACCAGAGCCAGAATTTCTGCTTGTTTAGATGCCAGTCTCCTCATGGGTCTGAATTACCGCCTCCCATCCCACCCCCCATTTTCTCTTATTAACCAATTTTTCTTTTTCTTTAGACCAATGAGGCGAGCTCAGAGTCGATAGCATCCTTCTCCAAGCAGGAGATCATGAGTAGCTTTCTGCCAGAGGGAGGGTGTTATGAGCTACTCACCGTTATAGGTAATGTCCAGGGACTTCCAGGACCTCGGAGCTCCAGGGCGGAGGGGGGGGGGGGGGATGCTGCAGCTTCCCAGCACTACGAATGTGTTGCTGAGGCTATCAGCTACTTAGAGGACTGTGGTGACAGAACTGGCTTTTGGGTCTTGGGTTTTGTTTCTCCAAGTATGGCAAAGAGATCATGTTCCCAGGAAAGGAGCTCTTATAATTTTTTCTTTTTGGCTGAACGCTTCTGGTGTCTTGGGCCAGAGTCAGTCAGAATGGTTGGCTGAGAAGGAACTACTAGAAGAATCAAGAACTGTCAGCCATGAAAGTAACAGTAGGGGAAGTCTTAACTTGCATTTTCTTTTGAAATCAAGTTTCTTGAAGGTAGAAGGAAACCTTTGCTGTTGTTGACCTTGCTTATGGCATTCCTCTGTTCTTGTAGGCAAAGGATTTGAGGATCTGATGACAGTGAATCTAGCAAAGTACAAACCAACGGGAGAGTATGTGACGGTACGAAGGATTAACCTAGAAGCTTGTTCCAATGAGATGGTGGCATTCTTGCAGGTAAAAAAAAACGTGGATGTGACACTTGGAGGGTGAGCTCTTTGCTCCAGTAGCAATTACAAGGCATCTCTTCCCTCCATGTTCTGAAAGCAGCTGGCAGGAAATGAAGGTAGACCATGTCGATATGCTACGGAAGCTCTTAGCGAAGAACCTTGTGCATTTGACACTAAGGATTCTGTAATGCTGCCCAGCCCAGTCTTCTACAGGGGCTCCTTCCTGCCTCATTTATTTATTATTCAGAGAGGCTAGGCCACTCTCCTGCTTTTAGCACCCTATTGGCCTGAGATTCCTTTCTATTGGAGAAGCAAGTAGCTACCCTCGCATTTAACTGGAGAGACCACAGGTCTAATAACTGACTGGGGACCAAATTCTCCTCGGCTGATGAAGGCTCGCGCTGAGAATTCCTCCGATTTAGGGCCTGGGTCAGGGTATTTTCAGTACAGGTAGTTGCACCCCTTCCCTTCTTCGTGTACAATGTTCTCCTGAAATCATGCTCATCTAATGGTGCTGTAATCCTGGTCCACAGGCTCGGAGCAGTTTTGTGGATCTGAGGATGTGACAGAAAGTCAGTCCTGACTGAGTTATTGGGGAAAAAACATACATATCTGACTTTGTTCTAGAGCATGTTGACTTCCAAATTCTTATTCTGTAGAGCAGTGGACAGGCAGGAGGTACTGTCTGTTTGGCCTTGGCTCATGTTCCACAGGCCAGGACCCTGGAGTGTCTATAGTCTTCTTGTCCATTTTTTTAAACATCTTTTATCCAAATTTATTTTAAAATTTCATAGTCTGACACTTTCTATAACTACTTCTAAGAAGGGATCTCTCAATCTGAGGTTAGCTGGAGAAATAACTTCCAATGTTTAGTAGTTGCTGTGTGTTCTTTAATGCTTTCTTCCCTGGCCTACAACCTTTTCCTTAACAACAGGAAACATTTCTTGTTTTTCTATCTTAAAGAGGAGTTCAGTGCCGTGGCCCTTGAAGTTGAGCTAAGCTTAGAACTTCAGAAATGTTCAATCAACAATTTGTTTTCAGCGCCTCTGCGGTGGGGAACTGTTACCACAGTTTCCCTGTTGGCAGGATTGCTTCTGGAGGCCCTCTCATTGGCTGGCAGAAGCTGGCAGAGAGAGCAGAGCCCGGTTTCTCTCACTCCAGAGGGCACCTGCTTTGGCTTCTGCTGCTCCCATGACTCTCAGACGAGCACCCATCTTATTCATGCTGCCAGCTTCCTGTTGAGTGTCATTCCTTGTGCCCCTTGATTCTGACTTCAGTTACCATTGGTTTCAGGGGGAGCTCCATGTGTCTAAGCTCTTCAGTCATCCCAATATCCTGCCCTATCGAGCCACCTTTATTGCAGACAATGAGCTGTGGGTTGTCACGCCATTCATGGCATATGGTGAGTGGGAAAGGGCTCCCCGCAGAGGGGGGTTCTAAGAATCTGTTGCCAGCTGGCTTATGTGCTGTATTTTTTCTCTGTTATCCTTCCCTACCTCCCCACAATTCTCTTCTTCAGGTTCTGCAAAGGATCTCATCTGTACTCACTTCATGGATGGCATGAATGAACTGGCCATTGCTTACATCCTGCAGGGGGTGCTCAAGGCCCTTGACTACATCCACCACATGGGATATGTACACAGGTGCATTCTTAGGCCTATTCACCCTTCACAGGAGCGGGGATCTGTGCCCAGGAGCCCTCAAGTAAACACTGGAAGGTTGACTGAAGTTAGTGCAGCCATACTTGGGATTCTGCCCTTGCCTCTGAGCTGGTGGGCAGAGCATCCAGCATGTCGGTGCTGGAGCTGCTGACTTGCTCTTCACTGAGCAGCTTGGCCCTGACTATTGATTGGGTGAGAGGAACATCTGAGGTGGACCACTGCACCTGTCTCTCTCCCTTCTTCCTTGGGGCACCCAACTGGTGTGTGTATCCCAGAGTCGGCCCTATGCTGAAAGGCTGGAGAGAAGACGGAATGCTTAGTACATGGTGTCAGGAAAGCGGCTCACCATAGAGAAGATAATAAAACAGGACCCCTACCTTACCCCCATACAAAGGAGCCCTTCAGACAGATTCAAGGCCTTATGTCGATGTAAAACTAGACTTAGAAGGAAATGTGAGGAAATATTTAGAAATTCTAAATGTTGTAGAAGCACAAAACATAAGACAGAAAATTGGTGAGTTTGATTATATCAAGATTAAAGATTTCTCTCCAATAAAGGACACCTTAAATGAAGTTAAGACCTGTTCGGTAAGTAGACCTGTTCTCTTGGTGACAGCATGGGAGATGTTAGCTTTGTCTAAAATACACAGGAGGTTGGTAGCAACAATCTTGTGAATCACCAAGAAAAGGATAGCAAAACAATAGAAAAATGAGTGAAAGACATGAGGTTTATAAAAGAGGAAGCCCAAAGGCTAAGAGCCATATAAGCAATAATCAGAAAAGCAAAACAGGAGGACGTGAGTTTACATACCAGGCACCGGCATATTTGGAGGCTGGGAGAGGCCCAGTGCGATGAGACAGTGGGTTTGCCCCTCTGTATAGTGGAAGGTGGCCCGACACAGCTAGTCGGGGTCACTGGGAACCAGAACCATCAGTACTGCCTCATGATCTCACCAAAGAAACCTCACACAGGCCCATCTGGGACCTGTATGCAACATCACTTCATTTTCATGGTGGGAGACAGTAGGAGTGCCCCCTACTGGAAGAATAGATGAGTAAAAGTGTCAGACCCCACCCCAGATGGCAGCATGAACGGATCTCGAAAATACACCACTGAGAGGAAAAGGAAGAATGGGATGCCTATCACAGTAGCATTAGGTACACTGAACATATATGCAAACAAAACAGTGATACACTTTACAAGAACAAAGGAAAAGTACAGGTCAGGAGTAGTCGGTGGTGGAGGAAGCAGTGATCAGCGAGCATGAAAGAGAACTGTAACAAAAATTTGGTGATTTGTAAGTGGGTCAGGCTTATTTTTTCTTTTGGGGAAATATTTGAAACTTTTCACAAAAATATGTATTTGTGTATATAATACGTATATACAAACACACACACACACACACACACACACACACACACACACGCTGCCGGGGCGAGAGCCGACCGGATCTAGTGTGGAAAGACCAAAGGTTTGCGGTGTGAGGGGCTCCTGCTGCCCTGTGACACCCTCCTCCTGCCACCTGCCACCGCTCACCCCACAGGAGTGTCAAAGCCAGCCACATTCTGATCTCCGTGGATGGGAAAGTCTACCTGTCTGGTTTACGCAGCAACCTCAGCATGATCAGCCATGGGCAGCGGCAGCGGGTGGTCCATGATTTTCCCAAGTACAGTATCAAGGTTCTGCCGTGGCTCAGCCCGGAGGTCCTCCAGCAGGTCTGTACTGGGTCCCCCGGAGCTGGGAGGGGGTGCTCTCTGCTCCCTCTGAGCACAGTAAGGGCTCCTGGAGGGAGGCTTTCCTGTTAGCAGGTAGACCTGGAAGGCCCTGGCAGATGGAGTAGGTGCCCCTCTTTGGGGTCCCTTCAGAGATCTCTGCATCTCATGGGAAGCGTTTGATTTGGTGCTCTCTCTGTCCCTGTACTAAGCTGGAGCCTGGGGCTCCACTTCCTGCTGCTTATTTCAAACAGTCCTTCCTTCTCAACTAGCAGCTGCTCTTCGTGGTGTAGGCAAGGAGAGTCTTCCCAGCTGGCCCTGATTTGGGGAGAAGCATTCTTTCCCTCTCCTCAGTGATAGCTTCACCCCGTTCTTTCGCGAAGACTAATGACCAAGGCTGAAAATGGTGTGATGTGTGGCTTTTTCCTCCCGACTTAGAATCTGCAGGGTTATGATGCCAAGTCTGACATCTACAGTGTGGGAATCACAGCTTGTGAGCTGGCCAACGGCCATGTCCCCTTTAAGGATATGCCTGCCACCCAGGTGAGCCTGCACCCAAGCGCTTTCCTTCTTGCCTGCCTGCCTCCCACAAATACTTGTTGATTACCCACCACACTCAGGATCTGGCTAGAGGCACTCGGGTGAAAGACGGGCCTTTCCTTCAACAGCCCCACCCAGGGAGGTGGTTGTGTAACTGTTTGCTTCTGTGTAGTAACTGCTGTGCAAATGCAGACCAGGGGAGGGGAGCTCAGGAGCAGGCCCATTGCTAACAGCTGCAGGGCCTGGGACGGGTGCAAAAGGAGGCCCACTGACCAGGTGCCTTTAAAAGGTGTAAGTCAAGCTCACACATATATAAACTTACAAAATACGTTGTCCTCCTACCTTGATAAATATACGTGGCAGGCCAGTTTCTAATTCAGAATTCTCAGACCTCTGTTCATGCCACTTAAATAACTGCCTTTGGCCACTCCTAGGCGTACCCAGCCAGTGGCGTAGTCAACCCTTGGGAGGTAGACCCCGGGAAGAGGCCTATCAAGCCAGGCTTTATCAAGTCCAAGAAGTGGTCTCGGGTCACTGGGGCAAAGATTGCTCATGTCCCCGGTACCTAGAACATGAGAACTGGGAGGGAGTGGGGTGCATTACAAGTTCTGAGTGAGCCTCTCCCTTGAACCCACATCCTGCTCACCCTGTGGGAAGGAGGGCAGCTAGAGAATGGCCAAAGGGGAACTCTGTTGAGCAGGGAGACTTCTGGGAGGAGGTGACACTTGAGTCTTGAAGGTAAATAGGAATTAACTGAAGAATGGGAACTAGAAGGAAACTATTGGGCTGAGGGAACAGCGTGTGCAAAGATCCAGAATCAAGAAAGAACAGGGTCTGGGCAACAGCAAGTAGGGTAAATGCCTAAGTATAGGCGCATCTGGGCTCGGATGCTAGGTGATGTGGCCAGAGGAAGAAGCGAGGGTGGATCATGAAGGGCCACATGAGGACACCTGGTTCCTCTTGCAAAGGTTGTGGAGACTCACTGAAGGCTTTTAAGCACAGAGTGATAGACAGCATCAGACCTACTAGTATATTTGAGGAAGCTCACTCTAGCAGGTGGGTTAGATCTGGGAGATCAAGAAGGTGTAGAAATCTAGTTAGGAATCTAGAAAACCTAACACTGACAGAAAGATGCTCAGGGAAGAGTTAAAAGGCTGTTTCAGGTGAGTAAGAGGTACAGATCCAGAACAGCACGGTCCAATAGAACTTTCTGAGATGACCCAAATGTTCTATATCTGCACTGTCCAGTATGGTAGCCACTAGCCACCTGAGGAACTGAGTTTTAAACCTACTTATATTTAAATTCATCTATATCTATACATCTAAAAGTGCCCCTTGGGAGTTTGACCAGGAGATTGATCGCTCGCTGTGATGTGCACTGACCACCAAGGGGCGGCACGAAATGAAGGAAGGCCCCAGCCGGAAGGCCCTGATTGGCAGCTGGAAGGCCTCGATTGGCCCTGATTGCTGGCCAGGCCTAGGGACTCTACCTGTGCACAAATTTCATGCACCAGGCCTATAGTTTAAATATAAATAGCCACATATACAAAACGGCCACCATACTATTGCAGCTCCAGAGAGATTTCCAGGTTTCTGGCTTGGAAAGCAATCCACAGACTCAAAGATCCCCAAGACGGGGTGGGTTTTACATGTGCTGAGTCTGCGGGCTTTCAAACAGCTGTCCAAGCTTGGCCTGTTCCTGGGTGTGCTGCTCCTGTGCAGCCTGTCACAGTGCCAGCCCAGGATGTGGCACTGCAGGTGCTGCACCACCTGGGCTTGGCAAATTGGGCTTCAAAGAAAGTCTGCCAGCTGCTGCCTTCACCTGAAGGTGAGGGCTCTACAGTTAAAAGGGTCTGATGCCTATACACAGGAGGAGACTGTGGGCCCCTTCCTTGCAGCCACAGTGAAGGGGCCCTTTATTGCTGTCCCTCTGCAGAAATTTGGCCTAGCTAGGGCGTGGCTGCCAAGCATTCCTTGGAAAAGTTACTCTGCTTCTGTCCCCCTTCCCCCCCCCCCCCAAATCACACGTGTATTTGGGGAAAAGTGTGTTTGTGAGAAAACTGTAGTCTCCCAGCCTCCAGCCCAGTCTTGGTCTGTTCCCCGCAGATGCTGCTGGAGAAGCTCAATGGCACAGTGCCCTGCCTGCTGGACACCAGCACCATCCCCGCCGAGGAGCTGACCATGAGCACCTCGCGCTCAGCAGCCAACTCTGGCCTGAGTGACAGCCTGGCCACCAGCACCCCCAGGACCTCCAACGGAGACTCGCTACCCCACCCTTACCACCGTACCTTCTCCCCCCACTTCCACCACTTTGTGGAGCAGTGCCTTCAGCGCAACCCTGATGTAAGGTATTTCTGCTGGGCTGGGGTTGGGCTTTCCAGGGAGCAGGTGGGCTCTGGGGGTTAAGGGTTTGAGAGGGTGCATCTGTCCTTTAAGGGCCTGGGTCTGGGGAGGAGCCCAATCCCCCATAGTCAGAGGGGTCGGCGCGAGGGTTTGCTAAGAAGCCAGGCTGAGGAGCTCTGGCTGCTTTGCTGGCTGAGCTGAGGGATGAAGCAGAGGGCACTTGAGGGTGAGTATAAGCAGCAGGACTTGGGAAATCGGGGGCACAGGGGTGATGCTGTTCTCTCTTCCCCTTTCTCTGCAGACCAAGTGCCAGCACCCTCCTGAGCCATTCTTTTTTCAAGCAGGTACAGTAGCACTTTGCAGAGGCTCCCCATTTTCTTGCTTGTGGTTCTGACCCCCCAACACCCTTAGCTTTGAGGTCTAGGTATTCTCTCCTCCTCCCTTCGCGTCAGAGAAATGATCATTTCTGAAGCCCCTTAAAGGTGCTGCTCCTCCCTCTTATAGAAGCTCTTGACTCAAAGGCCCATCTGTCACGGGGCCATGGTTCCTTGCTTCAGGATGTCCTGGGGCCAGAGCAGCAGGATCCACACCCTCCCCCCTTTCCTCCCTCAGATCAAGCGACGAGCCTCAGAGGCTTTGCCTGAGTTACTTCGTCCTGTCACTCCCATCACCGATTTTGAGGGCAGCCAGTCTCAGGGTCACAGTGGGATCTTCGGCCTAGTAACAAACCTGGAAGAGCTGGAGGTGGACGACTGGGAGTTCTGAGCCTCTGAAGAAGGTGCACATTTTCCAGCACAGGAAGGACGTGTGAGCCTCCGGGCCCTTCCTGAGGGCTGGCCGCATTCCCACCTTCTGGGGTGCACACTGGGTAGAAAGGACTTTTCTGCCAGGAGAGATGCCTGCTTGCTGGTGGGGAAAGAAATTCCCAGAGAGAAACTTTTCTTTACTGCTCCAGGGCTTCTGAGACACCAACCAGGGATCCGGACCAGCCAGAAAGCGGATGTTCCCAGTCCTGGGAGTTCAGTGACCTCTTCAGAAGCAAGAGCTGCTATCCTGGCCCTGGGGGCTGAAGTTCAAGTCCAGAGTTTGACTCATTGACACAGAGAACTGTGTGACTTCCTCTTCCCACTCATGCTCTCCTACCAGCCAAATTCCATTCTTTTTCAGTGTTCCCCAGATGCTGTAGGCCCATGGATAGGCAAGCAATAAACAACCTGTGCCCCCTCCCCTCTGATCTCTCCCTAACAAGTGGTGGGGAGGATGTGGTTTTCTTTCTTAGCACCAGGTTAAGGCTAGGGCAGTTTGTCCTGACCCTTGTCGTTGGGCCCTTCGTCCATAGTTCATCTGTGTAGTGCATTCCTCTCCCACCGAGCCCATCTTGCCGCCTCCTGCCGCCGCCTTGGTGCTTGCTCTTAAGGGTCCTAATGTCTTGCCTAGCCAGAGGGTGTAAGTCCTTACACCGTGTTCGTTTTATTGTCAGAACAAATTAAATTTTTCAGAGAACCCACTGGGGCGTGCATTGTTGTGTGTCGCCCATACAGGCTGACATGTCTCATTCCACCTGGGGCCCTGCCATCTGAGAGAGGTCCCACAGGTGCTTACGGAAGCACAGCAGTGACCTTTCATTAGCAGACAGCCTCACAGCACACCAATTCTTTCTTACAGCCCAGGATAGATTTTTGTCTCTTAACTATCTGAAAATTAGAGACTGTTCATTTCAGCCTGTGGTCATCCAAACACTTTGGGGCTGGAAAGGACGAGGTGCTGGAGGCCAGCCCTTGCGAGGGAGGGTAGGACCACCAGGGGTCCAGACTAAGGACCTCACCTTGGGCAGGAAAGGAGGTGGAGGGTTATTTTGTAACATGACTTGAGGTGTCTCCTTACCCCTGGAACTAATACCCAAAGAGCAGGTAACTGAAGAAGCAGCCCAGCCCCCTGCCCTGTCATCCTGGCTGGCAGCCAGAAAGGCGGGAGGGGGGGGCGGGGGTGGTGGTTCTAACCTAGGTTTTCATGGTGCTTCTCAGCCTGCACATGCACCAGCTGGGCACCTTCCCCCTGCCAGCCCTTCAGGGGTGAGGTGCCCTGCACTGGGTGAGGCCCTTCAAATGTCAGATTAAGGAAGCGCTCCTCCCTCTTCCCTGAAGCCGGCTTTGAAGCATCGAATGCTCTCCCTTCTTCCCGAAACGGTAACATCAGTTTTAAAAAGAAAAAAACCCTCTTCTTGGCAGTTACAGGGGTGGATGTGAAGAACCCCAACCATGAGGTGGGCTGGGGAGGCCTGAGATGGAGTGTGGGAGGTCAGGTCACATTTATTTCCAACCCCCCCTCCCCTGCCCAGCTCTTTATTTCTTCTTTAAACCTCAAGTTCCCCTTTCCTAACATCACTATCAGCTGGTTTTCTTTGTAAACTGCCTTCTTCACCTGGCCTGTCAGCTCATTCTTAAGCCAAACTGCTGACTCCAGCAGCTCCCTGCAGTTCAGCCCACAGATTGGACCTGGGCAGGCAAGGGGGCCTCAGGGTCAAGCCCGCTGACCTTCCCCAACTGCAGCCCAGCCGAGGAGGGCTTCCCCCTTTTTAAATCAGTACGGCCCCTTTGAGAACCTGATGGCAGGAAACCAAACAAAACCCTCTGGAGAGGACGGGGTTGGGGGGAAGGTTGAGAACAGTGAAGCGCGGCATGTGCCGTGGGCGTGGGCCGCTGAGTGAGCCAGGGAGCCGCTGGGGCCCGGGAAGCCTGCTGCCTCGCCTTCCCTGCCAGGCGCGGAGGCCGCGAGTGCTCCCTGACACGTGTGCGGGTTGTCCCTGCAGTGGGGACGCACTATGTTTAGGGCTGTGCTTCGTGGATCAGCGTCCCGCCAGCTGTCAGGCTGAGCTTGAGCTCTCAGTCCCTGTGCCCCAGGACCCGCCTCCCAGCCAAGGTCCAGCCTGGGGGCTGCGGGGTCACCTACCTCCGGGCGCCTGCTGCAGACCTGCGCTGTGGGCTGGCCAGGGGGCAGGGCGTGGAGAGCCGGGTCAGGAGGCCGGGCTTCCCCCGCCTGCTTCCCCAGCTGTTACTTGGAACAAGTCGCTTCCAATCTGCAGGCCTCGCTCCCTCAGTGAGGTTCGGTGCGCGAGGTTTGCTTGTCCTGACCTCTGACAGCCTACACCGCCCGCAAGGGCCAGGGGTGACTGATGCCAGCAAACCTGGCCACAGCCACGCCAGGTTCGCGAGGACGAGTGTGTGGACACTAAAGGGGGGTCGCAGGACACGGCGCTCGGGGCCCTCGCGCAGGCCGACCCCGCGGGGAGCGCGGCGGCAGGTGGTGTGACCTGGAAGACCGCGCGCCCGGCCATCGCTGCCGCCTTTCCCGGCGCCGGCTGGGCTGCCCTGGCGGCAGGAGGACTCCGTGGCCCGAGGAAGCGTGGGAGCCGCGGGACCTGGCCAGGTCCCCCCCGCGGGGTCCGTCAGGATGCGGGGCCCACGGGACGCCGGCTGGAAGCGGGGGGGCCGGGCCAGCACCCTCGGGGCCAACGAGGGGAACCCAGCACCCAGAGGCCCAGGCGAAGCCCGGTTCGCCTTTCCCGCCGCAGGGGCCTCGCCAGAGCGCCATTTGCCCCGCGACTCCAGCGTCTCAGCCTGAACTCGTCCACGCCTCCGCCCGGAGCGGGCTGAAGGGGTGCCCGGGCCCGCGGGGTCCAAGCGGGGTGCGGAGCGCGGGGCGGGAGCGGGGGGCAGACAAAGGCGGGGCTGGCGGGCGAGGGAAGACAAAGCGCAGAGGGTCGGCGGCGCGGGCTCGGAGGCGGCTCCGGGCGCGGCGGAGCCAATGGGCGGGCGCGGGGCGGGGGCCGGCGGGGGCGGTGCTCGATCAGGCGGCGGCGGCGGTCGCCGGGGACCACAGGCGAGCGGCGGCAGCTGGCGCCCGCGCCCACCTCGCACCGAGGCGCCACCCAGAGACCCACTCCCGCCCGCGGCCTAGGTGGGGGCCCGGTGAGACTACGCGGGCGGGCAGCGGAGGGGGGGTCTGCAACGGGCTCGCAAGCCGGACGCCCGGGTGGGGGCTGCGGGGGCCGCCGCTCCGGTCCCGACGCGGAGCGCTTCCGCCCGTTGCCCCGAGGCCAGCAGCCGGCCTCCAGGGCAAGCGTCCGGGCGGCTGGGCCCGCGGGGATCCCGGGTGTGGGGTCGCGTCCACGCGAGTCTGGGGGCCGAGAAACGGGGCACGCAGATGGCCCGGCCGGAGAGCGCTGTCCAGGGGCTGGGGGGAGCCGCGCTGGGGGCGCCAAAGGCCTCGGCGCCTCGGCTCTGCGCCGGCAGCGTCGAGCGGGGGTCAGGCCAGGGCAGCGGGTAGTCGCCTCGGCCCTGCCCCGCCCGCCTTCTCCTGACCTCCCTCACCCCCCACCCCCTCCAAGGGCTCCGCTCCGCTCCGCCAGGCGCTCGCGGCGGCTGTACCCAGCCGCCCCCCTCCCCAGCCGCTCTGTTCCTGCCCAACACATGGTTCCACTCAGGAACCCCTGCCCAGGGGAGCAGCGCGGGGGGCTGGCGGGAGAAGGGGGTGGGTGAGGGGCGGAAGTGGCAGGACCCAGAGCAACAGGAAATGACTTAGGGAAAGTCCCAACCACAGCCCCCCACCCCCTCGCCTGTAAACACCCCCACCCTGCAGGCTGGGGCAGGGCTTGTGGGGCCTGACCTACCACTTCCCCTTGCAGAACCCAGAGGTGCCGCGTCCCTACCCGGCCTCCATCACTTGCAGTCAGCCATGTTCCAGGCTGCAGGAGCCGCCCCGGCCACCCCCTCCCATGTAGGTGACCAGCCGGGTGGGAAGACACCCCGGGCAGGTGTCTGGCCTGGGGAAGAAGGGGTGAGGAGCGGTGTTTGCCTACCACCTTGCCCCTCCGCCCTCTCCCCTCTCCCCTCTCGAGTGCCCCTGGGATCTGGGCTGGTGACCCCAGTGGACATCTGGGGCATCTCTCAGCTGCCCCTGCCCTGACTGGCCCTCTCCCTCAGGAAGCCAAAGGCGGCGGCGGCCCCAGCACTGTTCAGCGCTCCAAGGTAGGACCCTGGGAGTGTGGTGTGTGGGGGGGAGGTGGGGGAGGAAGGGGGGGCGGTCAGACCCCTGGCTGAGTCTCTCTCCAACAGTCCTTCAGCCTGCGCGCCCAGGTGAAAGAAACCTGCGCTTCCTGCCAGAAGACCGTGTACCCCATGGAGAGACTGGTGGCAGACAAGCTCATTTTCCACAACTCTTGCTTCTGCTGCAAGCACTGTCACTCCAAACTGAGGTGCGCCCTTGCCCTGCCCCTGCCCGCCTTAGCCCCGACCCGACCTGACCACAATTGTTCTGCTTCTGCAGCCTGGGCAATTACGCGGCACTGCATGGGGAATTCTACTGCAAACCCCACTTTCAGCAGCTGTTTAAGAGCAAAGGCAACTACGATGAGGGCTTCGGCAGGAAGCAGCACAAGGAGCTCTGGGCCCACAAGGAGGTGGACCCCAGCACCAAGACAGCCTAAAGCCCTCTGACCATCCATTCCCTCTGACGAGGGCCTGGAGCAGGACAGTGGGAAATGTGGAAAAGAGATTGGACCTGGGCTCACATGGGGAGGCGGTGGAAAGGGGATGAGGCCATCTTGCTCCAGCAGAGGGTTACGGGGGCAGGGCTCTGCTCCAGGATTCCTTCATTCTCCCTCACTGGGTGGGGATTTGGGAACCAGGGTTGGGGGTTGCTTACCACCCTGCTTCCTGCTTCTTCCAC